>JACKQL020000307.1:0-10616 GCA_018296165.2 Termitomyces sp. T153 | reverse complement strand
CAAAAAAGTTTAAACTTTGCTTAAAAATCAAAAATAAGTTAAAGAGACTTAGGATCACACGTTTCGGGGTTAATGGCATTATATTTGGGGTTGCGGAATAAGGAATGTAAAGGGAATTTTAGTATGAGAAGGGGGGTTTGAATTACAACGATGCTACGTAAGGCAAAGGCAGAACGTATGTCTACAATGCGGGAGTCGACGGAAGTTCCACGGGATTTTGGGGCTCGGCCGCCGAAGGGTTGGCAGGTTCGACATCAGAGTCTTCGGGGACTGACTAAGAGACGAGGTTAATAATGAAAGAAGGTGGACAAGAGAACGAATATACCTCGAATGAAACGTTGAGTGCGGTAAGGAGCGAGCCGGCAAGATCGACGTCGACGGGGGATAGGGCTTTGTCCAGACGGGAAAGACGGGCCACAATAAGCTTATATGTCTGAAGGGTCGTATCCAGAAGGTGGAGCTGCTGTTCCGCAGCGAGCTCCACCGCATCGCGTTGCTTCTTGAGGTCCTCGAGGGGAGCCGAATTGTGGCCATCAATGACGGGATGGGCCTCGAGAAGGGCGTCGACCTGGCCCAGGAGATAAAGAGCGGTCTCGCCGCCCGGCTTATAATTAGCTAAGGCGGCGGGCGAGATAAGAAGTGTGGGAGAAAAAGGAAGAGGGAGAAGACGAACCAACGGAGGGGGTAATCTTGACCTTCTTCGGTTTTGGCTTGCCATCGAGTTCGGACTGAGGAGAAGAAAGGAACAAATTGAGGGTGTCGAAACGATGAGCGAGGAGGTCGAGACGAGAAGCTAAAAAGCTCACATTAGCTTTTCGCTTTGAGGAATGAGTGGAGGACGGACCCAACATTTCGATGTCGCGGTCCTCACGCTCGCGGCGTTGTTTCTGAATAACGAGAAGGAATAAGAGAAAAAGATTGATAGAGGAAAGGACAAGCTCACCGCAGCTGCCTCGCGTTGGCGCTGGAGTTCTCGACGATTGTCTTCAGTTTTGATGATGGCGTCGGCGAAAATGAAGAATGAGTTGACGGCAGCAGAATCGGCAGCGGCGTCGCGATCGAGGACGTCTAAAGTGGCGGAAAGAGCGTCGTAGAGACCCTTTTGGTCGGCCAGAAGAGGGAAGTCAGCCTGGTCTGCGAAATTCTGGAAGAGGAAATTGAGAAGCAAAAAGAAGAAAAAGGAAAAAGCATACCCAGCCAATAGAACCGAGGTACCTGGCACGGTCAGCAGGGGTACTAGAGAAAGCTGCCGCTGTGTTACACAAGCCAATTACGGCCTGTGCAAACAAAGGGCGCTGAAGGACAGCGAGGATGACTTGATGAGCGTCTCGCTTGACGGCGTGCTGGAGCATTCCATAGAAATCGGGAGGTGAAGGCGTATGACGACGAACAGGAGTTGGGCGAGGTGACGTGGTAATCACCACTTGGGGACGGCCAACCTTGGGAGGAGGCATTTTGCGAGGGGCGGTCGGGACAGTCTTTGGGGACATCAGTTGGATAGAACGAAGGGGGCAGTAAGGTCTTTATAAGACACCTTGCGGCGGGAGTGATCGAACAGGAAAATGAGACGAAAATTTATTTTCTGACTTTTTCTATGGAGAGAAAGGAAAATAAATCTTCGGATCGAAAAAGGGGAGCAGGGACAGACGTAGGCTTACCAAGGATGACGGATTGACTGAGGGCAGTCATCTGAAAGTGCGGGGGAGGTGATACGCCGGCCTCAAAACTGAGGACCGACAAAAGTACTTAGAAACAGAAACAAGGAATGTTTTCTATACCAGACGGCTGAAAACTGTAAGCCGAACGTCGAAAACTGTAGACGCGAGAGCATACCTTGAAAACCAATGAGTACTACCACCTCCGTAAACACGAAAAAGATGACTAGCCCAAAGCAAATACGTCAGACTAACAATGTGCCGAGTCTGTGGCAGTGCTCGGGCCGAGATGCTCGGATCATAATCCGAGAACAGTCATCAAAGCCGACGAAACGCTGCAATAAACTGCGAAACAATTCCAGACGATTAAAAACCTACCGTAACGCGTGAATTCTAAATTCCTGTGCTACGCTATCGAGTTCTGAAAGACGACCATAAAACGGTTAGAAGAGAAGGGGCGGAAAGAAAGGATAAAATAAAAATCACGGATGGACGGAATGACACAGGAGAGATGACACGGAGACCGATTATCGCAGCACAAAACCACGCGGAACGCACTGGTCCGTGCACGAATAGCGAAGTATAAAAGGAACGGGAAAATAGGGAGAAAGGCAAGCAGACTACGTACCACGGCTCGGAATTCCCCAGGGAGCGGAATTCTTAGGCTTAAGAGTTATTAGTGGCTTCGGGACCAGTAAATATACTATTGAGCCCATTCCTTAGTGCGAGACCGTCTCAACCTTGGAATAAAATCA
Organism: Termitomyces sp. T153; assembly: GCA_018296165.2. Lineage (NCBI taxonomy): Eukaryota > Fungi > Basidiomycota > Agaricomycetes > Agaricales > Lyophyllaceae > Termitomyces > Termitomyces sp. T153. The sequence continues at coordinate 8,206 of JACKQL020000307.1, read as the reverse complement.
TTAAGAATATTAAAATACTTTTCTATTGAAAGTCTACTTGAGTTGGCGTGTAACTAAAAGCCTCCCAAACAAACTGTGAATAGAAAGTTTGATAAGTTGATCACATCATTGACGGCATCAAACTTACATTTCGCATCAATGCATTGGTGTGAGATTTACTAATTCAAGGCTCGAATGCATTTGGACATCAGCAAACTTATGACACTCCAGAGAGACTACTTCAGATGGGATTTCCTCTATTACTCCAATGGTGTGGTCCATGTTTGTTTTGCATTTGGTTGTTACGTGACTTGTGATTCGGACAGTAGTTTGTTGAAGGGAATGTGGACTCGATGTTTATGGTATTGATGCTTGCGGCACGTCAAAGTGAGCGTCTTATTCTACGAGCGGGCAAAGAGCGGACACGAAGTCGGGTTGAGGATCTCGAGGAAGGGTGAGTTGAGGTGTGGAGAAAGCATGGTGGTCATGCTAGGGGACAACGGAAGGTGAAGAAAAGACACATACTATTTATTATCCGTCTCTGCGTCTGCAACACCATTGATCATCTTGTCAGTGACTCGCTAACAAGATGATCAATGGATATGCTATACATACACATGTACGGTACATATTTATTTACTAGTACACAAATCTGCACTCTTTGTTGTCTTTTATGGCATGCGGTTATCATATATACACCTATATCGAGCGTCCCCATCCTCCCTGTAGCCCCCATATTCAAGCAAAATTTGATTTCACAATCAACTTTCAATAGTTCTACCTTTCAATAGTCCTACTTAAGAGCAGGAGCAGAAAAGTATCTATACACTATTCCGATCAACTGGCATAGCCTGAGGGAACGATTGCACCATCAAGCTTACGCTGATGCGCTTCTATAGCTGCAATACGTTGTGATATCATGTTTATTTCAGCCGTCCTCGATGAATGTGTGAGCGCAATTTGGCTCTGGTTACCACTGGAGCTTTCAGTACGGAGCCGCTTCGCTGAGGGGAGATCCACTTCTCACAATTAGCAAGTGAAAGACATAGTCCGAGAAACACAGATGAAGCTCACCACGCTGAGCTGTGAGTTCTGCAACGAGAAAGTTGTCGAGTAAAGTATTAGTTGTAGGTATAAGTGTGACTTTTCCTCGACGGCGACATTGTTGAATCATAATGACTATCATGACGCCAATCAAGGTCGCAACAACTGGTCCCACTGTGGCACCACCAATGATGGGACCTGGAGCCTTCGTCTTAAGGTTGGCCCGGGACAATGTAATTGACTGGGTTGAATGAGGGCTCCCTGTTGCAAAGGATGTAGTAGGGTTTGGAGAGATGGATGATGGTGCCGCTGGCAGTATTAGTAGGAGAGCCAGTGAGCTTGTTACTGGTATTACGACTGGGAGCGAGCTCACTGCTGGTGGTACGAGTGGCAGTGAGCTCGCTGCTGGTAGTATGAGTGGCGGTGAGCTGGTTGCTGGTAGTATGAGTGGTGGTGAGCTCATGGCTGGTATTATAAGTGGTTCCCGGCTTCCTGCTGAAGAAGTGCGGTTGGGCCCTCTATCAGTGAGTATTGGTAGGAAGAGGGAGGAACAATAACCTCAAAATCAACACGAAGATGTCCCCAGGAGAGTTAACGAAGGAGTTTGTTGCGGCGCTGTGAGCGTAGAAATATCAGCTTTTTGCAAAAATCGATACCGTTCGATAGACTAACAGTGTTTTGTTCATGCAGAAATCAGGGACTTTGTAATTTTTTAAGAGCATCCAAGAGGGGTGAGAGACACGATGTACAAGGACACTTGTATAGATGAAGTACTGATGATGGTCACAATGGTCCCAATGATCAAGATGGCTGCAGAGCTACTGATCCCTGTTGACTCAGAGCATATAAAAGTTGCCCGTGGACTCGGATACTGAATGATGCCACAAAGTAAAGCCTCTTGCTGCCTAGTGCTGCTTCTGTCATGAACACCCCTGAACATTGTTCCCAACCCACTCGCTTCCCTGGGCTCCCCAGATGCCCCGTCCGAACCCCCTGCCCTGGTGAACCCCCCCAACCATTGTACAACCTCAGCACCCACTCCAGGTAACTCTGACACTTCTCCAGCAAACTCCAACAGCCCCCTAGCTAACTCCGATGCCTTCTATGCAGCCATTGACACTTCCCTTGACTCCCCGGAGCCCCTGGAACCCTCCCCCACTGCTCCTGACTCCAGCATACATCACCAACTCATCTCCCTGGTTTGCCCAACCCACCCTGGAGCATCAAAATGACCCTGCAATGGCCCACATCCCCAACTGATCCCATCAGAATAGTGCTGTGGCCTGCCCCCTGATCACAACTGACACCTGTTGACTCCATGTGGCTCTGTTGAGCCCCACTGCCACACCTGCTGTCCCCCAGAGCTCTTCAGTAGTCAGTATATAAGTTGTAGAGTAGCTCCTCATACTATAGTCTTGATATTGCATTAACTGGTTACTTGTGTCTTGTATCTCTCTGTGTTTCTTCTCTGTTTCTATTTTTAGTCTCAAATCTATTTCTTTCTTCAGTTCTGTCTTGTCTCATCTCCATCTTCCCTCAACTGTCTCTGTTTCCTTTGTTTCCCTAAGTCCCTTTTGTCTCCAATGTCATTACAAAACTCCATGCACATGCTACAACCTTCAAACATCCTTATGACAACTCCAGACCTCACCCCTTGCTTGGCCCCAGAGCACATCAGTCTTGATTGATCTCCCATCAAACTCTGGCTCTGCTCCCATTACTTGCAAAGCCTCTGTCTACTCTGCAGTCTATTTACATGCCTAAAAACCTGTTCCTGATGCCCTCCCAAGCCCGATGTCTGATATACTTGGTCTTAGACTTCCCCAGAACACTCCAGACTTGCTCAGACCACTTCCCTTGGTTTCCTCTCACAAGTTCCTATAGTCCGCACCACCTCCAGAATGCTAGGTTATAAGTGCAGGACACTGCATCTGCCTAGTAAGGACTTGCCCAGTGTAGCTGAGCCCCCATAGTCAGCAGAACCTGACACACTGCAACCACAGGGCCACTGCATTGCATTGCTGGTGCCCCACCAACAGACATCCCATCCTCACCACTCCTTGCACTACCTCCAGGGGATGGTCCCTGAGCATCTGCACCAAGCCATCTCAGATAAATGCAAACACAGCAGAAGCCCCATCCAGAAGGAGCCAATGCTCCTGGACTCAGCCTAACCCAACTCTGTAAGCATGTTTGGGGACAGAAGAAAGAGGACTTACACAGAATACCCATCCACTCTGTGGCCACCTTGCTAAAGAACCATTCCTCCCACCTCCATGCAACCTCCACCTCTGCCCAAGACACCCCATCACCTGGCATGGCCCCCTGCCTCCCCACTGCCTCTGTGGACTGCACCTCCAGCTGCACCAAGTGCTTCCACAGTGCCTGCACCTCCAGGGCCCACTCCATGGCTGTTTGCATGGTGGTCTTCTGGCCTTGCTGCACCATATCCCTCTTCCAGCATGCCATGTCCCTCTCCTAGCAAGCAACATCTCAGTCTTCCCACACCCTCCAGACTTACTCCTCCCACATTGTCAGCATCCTGGCTATCCACTTGATGTCAAAGGAACTGCTCTATGGTGGAAGGGGTCAGCCCCACAGTCTCTGCTGTAAGGGCAACCTCTAGAGGCTGTGACTCAATCACACAACTGGCAGAAGGAGATCCAGAGTCTATTCAGTATCTACAAGAAGTTCTAGAGTTCCAGCTACTCACCTGGCAGAGGGAGATTCAAAGGTAACAAATCTAAGGATTTGCAATGCCAGTGTTCAGAAAATTTACTCTAGAGATTCTGGAAAAAATACCCAACAACAACCAAATCCAGAGTCCAATCAACATATAGAAATCTATTGTGAATGGCCTTGATCACCAGACTCCCAGCATATGACCCCATGCAAATATGACCAAAAGATAGCTCTTAGTTAAAAGTACCTGTGGTCTAAAGATGGGAGGCCTACAATGAGTGGTAGGCCAGAAATGTAGGAAACAATCCAGGGGTCTGATAAGAGGTTGTGTGGAGGAGGCAACACTTGTCAGAATTATAGACAGAGAACTGGGACCAGCAGCTAGAGAAAGCAAAGGAGAATAAAGAAGAACCATAAGGAGGGAGGACAGGACAGAGGGGGAATGGGACATCTCCTGAGATCACCCCCCCTCTAGCATGCAGCATCTCAACATACTGGGTAGAAGAAGTCACAAATTGCCTGGTCAGCTGTTGAGACAGGGTAGATGCCTCAAATGGCTTTTGGTGCATTGGGATGCCTATGGTAGAAGTCCCAGACCAGGGATGGTGCACATACATTAGCCTGTGGTTCCCAAGAGATGTCCTTGATGCCATATCCCTTCCATTTCATCTTGAACTGCAACTTCCCTTAGAATATCCTGCTATCCAAGATTTCCTTCACTTCATACTCCTCCTCATCATTGACCAAAACTAGTGGTGGGGTGGCTTAGGGCAGCAACCTGGGATTGGATCCTCTGGGGCTGTAAATAGCTTGACAATGTTGAAGGCTGGATGCAATTGGCATAGGCCTGCCAGGGGTTTAAGTCAGTATGCCAAAGGCCCTATCTTCTTCTCCACCATGAAGGGGCCAAGATGATAATGCAACAGCTTCTGGGATGGCCTTGTTGTCTCAAACAGAGTTTTCCATTTCTATGCCAACAAGGGCTACAACTCCCAACTCACCTTATCCCTCAAGAGTATCCCCTCCCATGTTGCCCACAAAGTTGCTGAGGACCTCCAATCCCTTCACCAGTTTCTCCAGGATAAAATCAACACCACCAATCAAGCCTACTCCAAACATGCTGACATCCAATGTGACCCCACCCCCAACTGGTCTCCCAGCACTCTGGTATGGCTCAATTGACATAACCTTAAGATCTGGAGGCCCTCTGTCAAGCTTGACCACAAGCAACTCAGCCCCTTCAAAATTCTCTGCAGGATCTTGACACATGCCTACAAGCTTGACCTATCCCCAGGCCTGAAGGGCCTCCACCCCATTTTCCATGTCTGCCACTTCAAGAATTATGCTCCAGACTCTTTCCCTGGACAAAGCCCCAGCCAACTGCCACCTGTCAAAGTCAAGAACAAGTATCACTGTAAAGTTGACCAAATCCTTAACTCTTGCCTTGTCTGTGGTTGACTACTTTATCTGGTCTGTTGGAAGGGCTATGGACCCAAGAACAACACTTGGGAGCCCCACAAAAACCTTGCTGGAGCCCCCACCAAGCTCTGGGACTTTTATCAACAACACTCCACCAAGTCCCAGGACCCCTGAGACTAGCAAATACAGCTGGCATTAATGGGCATAGCCCTTGCCTCTGAATTCATTAGGGATTCAACTCCTACAAGTAACCCCATGCATGTTTTAACTTTCTTATCCTCCTCACACCATCTGAAAACTTACTCAACCAGGGCAGATGTGCAAGAAAGTCATATTGACAGACTATGAAATACATGATGTTACAGGAGAAAGGCCAGTGCAGAGTACAAGACAAACAAGTCTGGGACACCCTACTCCTCTACCCCCTCTGGAACCTCCATCACTCTACCTCCAATCAAGTCTACCTCCATCTGGGCCACCACCATGGCCAGCACCTCCAGATAGCTGGGTAGAAGTTCCCCCACATCTGTGGTGGCCTTGAACCATGTTCTGGGTTCCACCATGCTTTGCTGCTAATGCCCCACCAACAGCCTCCCCATCTGCCCCACACCCTGTGCCAACTCCAGGGGGAGGTTCCTGGGCATCCATGCCAAGCCATCCTGTATAGAGGCCAGTACAGCTGACACTCTGTTGAGGAGGATCCTGTGCTGTTGAATCCAGTCTGTCAACCCCATCAGTAGGTGGAGCAAGAAAGAACAAGATCTTATGCATTATGCTCCATTGCCCCAAGGCTGCCTTGTTTACCAGCCACTCCTCCCTTCTCCTCTCTGCCTCCAACACAGCTTGGGCACCCCCATATCCAGCCCTCCATGCTGCTTCCCCACCCTCTGCCCCACCAACATCTCCAGCTGCTCCAGATGCCCCCACAACCCCTGAACCTTTGCCAAATGCTCAGCAGCCATCCATGTGGCCACCTCTTGTTCTCACTGTACCATGTCTCTATCTCCCCACACTGCATCATAGTCCCTCTGTGCTGCATCTTGATTCCCTCTCACTCTCTGGAGCTCCTCCTTGCAAGCCACCAGGATCCCTGTCAATGCCTTTACCTTTTAGCACAAGAGAGTCTTAGAAATCAAGGCAGATGGCTTGGAAATCCCTCCAGACCCCCTCATTGGAGCTCCCATCCCAGAGGAGTACATATGTGGTCTAGGGGGGCCCACCATCAGCTCTCTGCTCCACAGCTGCTTGTTAGGCCCCACTTCTAGTGAGGAGGAAGCCCTCCACTTACCTTTGTCTTGTGCTGCCAGAGCTTCCTCCCTTTACCCTCCACTTCCTATGCCCTCCACCACAGACCCCCAGCCTGACACTCTATCCCTGTGCCCCTTGTCCATCTGTTCCACAACTCACACCAAGTCCCACCTCTGCTCTGTCAACACATAGGCCACACACCAGCTCAGTGAGATTGGACACTTCTCATGCTGTGCCCAACAGGGGAGACACACTGATATGTCATGATAGGAGCCCTGCATCAGCACCTTGAACTTGCACCTCTCTCCATGTCAAGCACAGAAGATCCACTACTTGAATGATCAGCCGGAGCACAAAAAAAATCTACTAGGCCTACCAAAGCCTCCTCTTGACACCACTCAAGAGTTGGAGGACCCCATGCTTGCCCTGTCACCTCTGCAAATTTCTCTGGAGTCACATCCACCTGTGCAATGCATAACACTTCCAGAACTACCTGCACTATTCCCAGCTCAAAGTTCGGCCTGGAGAAATGCACCAGGGCTAATTGTGTTGACCTCCACCTCAAGACAAAGCCCCAGACAGGCCTGCCACTGCTGCAGATAACTCTGCCAAAGCTCAATCCATGACTCCAGAACTCAGGGAAGCCACACTTATGACTGCAATACATTGATTGCACCTTCTTGCAATTCTGCCAATGCTTGAATTCTACCCAATGACCCTCATACTCCACTCATATGTTGACATGATTCTTGTCAGAAGGTGGAGGAGTCAGGGATACAGGCAATGAGGAAGCTGAAGCTGCCAAGGATGAGGTGGAGGAAGACATGGGGAAAGGGTTGGGGAAGTACTGGAGTATATCTGACCCTTTTTAATTGATTGGTAGGAACTCTCTGACAAATGGCAGCCATGCTTTAACTTCATTCCCATTATTGCTTGAGCTTCAATTCCCATGCCCCCACAGATTCCTGAACCCCTGCCCTGCACCTTGAGAGTCTCAATGCTAAAGGGAGGATAATGTTACAACCCATTTCTAGAACCCTCTGACCTCTTCTCAAGCTGCCTTGCTTCCCTGGAGCTCTCCCCCAACTCCCCTAACCTTTGTTAATTCATGGCACCCACCCCAGCCAACTCCAACACTTCTCTAGCAAACTTCAATGATTTCCTGGCTAACCCTGACATCTTCTATGCAGGCCCCAGTGCTTTCCCTTCACTCTCCTGAGCTCCTGGAACCCTCCTCCACTGCTTCTGATGCTGGCATATGTCACTGATGTGCCACCCCAACTTACCAACCAGCTCTGGAACATCACAATTACTTCAGAACAGCCCGTGTTCTTATGTGATCCCATCAGTATATCATTGCAGCCCACCCCCTGATCATAACCAATACCTGTCAACTCCACACAGCCCCAACAAGCCCCACCACTAGAACTGCTGTCCCCAGAGTGACCCAGTAATTAGTATATAAGTCATAGAGTAGTATCCATTACTCTAGTCTTGAGATTAACATACTTTACTTGGTTACCTGTGTCTTGTGTTTCTTTCTGTTACATCTCCTGGTCTCATCTCTATTTCTATTTTTAGTCTTGAATCTATCTCATTCTCAGTTCCATCTCATCTCAACTTTGTCTTGTCTCATCCATCTCTATTTCCTTATCATTCCTCAGTTTCTTTCAACTCTGACATCATTACAAACTCTGCACATATGCTACAACCTTTCAAACATTCACACAATAACTCCAGACCTTGCCCTATGCTTGACTCTGGAACCCATCACTCTTGATTGACCTCCCATAAGATCCTGGCTCTGCTCCTATCACTTGCAAAGCCTCTGCTT
>JACKQL020000306.1:0-10626 GCA_018296165.2 Termitomyces sp. T153 | reverse complement strand
CCCCTACCCTAGTTTACTTGACCCGTCCTGGAGTGTCACGATGTCCCCGGAGCAGCCGCGCCCCCAACTGATCCCATCAGAATACCGCTGCGGCCCGACCTTGGATTGTACCCAACACCCATCGACTCCGCACAGCTCCGTCGACCCCTGCCATCATATCCACCACCCTCGGAGGCACCCAGTAGTTGGTATATAAGTCATAGAATAACTCCTCGAACTTTAGTCTTGATATTACATTTACCGGTTTCCTATGTTTCATCTCTTGTCTCGTCTCTATTTCTGTTTTTAGGTTTCAAATCTATCTTTTCTCAGTCTTGTCTTGCCTCCGTCTTGTCTCGACTGTACATATTTCCTTTGTTCCTCTAAAGTTCCCTTGCTCCCTACGTCAGTACGAACTCTGCGCATGCACCATGACCTGAACATTCTTAACGACAACTCCGAACCTCGCTACCCGCTCGACCCTGGAACCCATCAAGCCCCGGTGATCCCCTGTCCCGCTCCAAACCTGCCCCCATCAACCGAGAAGCCTCTGCCTACCCCGCAATCTATTTGTGTGCCCACTAACTAACCCTGACACCCGTCCTGGGTCAATGACCAGTACCTTCGGTCTTAGACTCCTCCGGACCACTCAGGACTTGCTTGGGCCACTCCTCCTAGGGACCCCCTCACAAGCTTTCCCCACCTCTGCTCCAACTCCAGACGCCTGGTTATAAGCGCAGGACATCGCATCCGCCTAGTAAGGACTCGCTAGTGTACTGAGCCCCCGTCGTCAGCGGAACCTGACATAATATCAAGACTCCCCCTTACTCTGTTCTCGATGTCTGCGTTTAACCCCACGTACAACCCCATTGGTTACCCAACCGACGCCTATGGCCAACCCCTACTGGAAAATCCCTATGCCCCCTTCTACCCAGGTCCCTTTGCGGATCAGTATGTGCCCTGTCACTGGACCCCTGACCCCAACCAGGCGTTCTACGCCCCCTCCATCAGCCAGGGAATACCCCCGGGCTGGTGCCGCCCTCCCGCATTCCACGCTTATGGCAACAACCCCCGTATCAACCCTGGAGGATACTCCGCAGCACCCCCAACCCCGCCTACCTCCCCCCCACCCATTACTATGCGTACCCAATCCCCGCTGCAGCCCCAGTCCCTCCAGAGGCCACGGATAACTATTCCCCCCCCCCGCCCACCGTTTGCCACTCAAACCCCTCCTTCTCCTAGGCAGCAAAGGATCAAAGCCTACGCCCAGCAACGTGACGAAGTCCTCCGCTTCCTCCGCCTGTCCCCTGTGGAATTCACAAGGCATACCTGCACCCTCCTCACCAACCTAGGCTACCCCAATGCCTCCGCAACTCTGGAGGTCTGGGCGGATCGACTCCTTGACTTCCACAAACGCTACCTGCAAGGGAACCTCCCGGAGAATACGCAAGGCACCCTGGGTATCGACAACAACTTACGGAATGAGCTCCGCGCCTTGGTCAAAGAAATCCACACTAGCCCGAACCCCTGCCCCTTCAAAGACCCTCTGGATCCTGCCCGCTCCTTCCACGTACAATGTGAGGAACCCGTCGGGACACAAAACAAAGCCCCATCCTCCGTTCCCCGTCAGCAGGAAGAACTCAATGCGGCCTCCAGCATCTTGAGGAACCTCAACCCTGCGGAGGGGTTGTTCAACCAACCCGCCGCCCACACCCTGGCTCTCTCCGCCCGGCCCTGGGCCAGCTCAGTGCCCAGCGCCTTCTGAACCTGGGACCAACCCGCCGCCCCTGAACTCCGTTCTCAACGACCGCCCTTACGCATCGACGACGACAACAGGACCCTCTCCTATATCGATGAGCCAGGCCACCCCGCCGACAAACACCCCCCATGCAATGGGCCCCAACGAGACCGACCCCCCCCACTTCGATCTCCGCGCCCCTCGTAGCAATGCCCCTCCGCCCCATCCCAATGCCCCAGTTCCCCCGCGACAGCCCATGGGCCCCGGGGCACCCCGACCCCCTCTTTCCGTCAACCCCTCTCGTCCCCCACCCGCCCCGATGCCTAATCCCCCCACCAATGTCAACTATTTCGGACCCCCAAACCCCAGAGGACCCCCTCCCCCTTGATGGGCCCCAGGACCCGCCCTGGGTAGTGTAGGTCAAAACCCCGGTGGAGGACCACCCAATGGCGAGGACCTCCGGGAGGATGGGGCCCGGTGATGGACAGCTTTCCCCTCCAGCACGGAAACGGAAATCACTACTACTACTACTACAATGCCGGACCCCCACCTCGAACTCAAAATTCACAGGATGATACCCGCGATGCACTGGCCCAGAAAGGAAAGCTCAACATCCAGAAGCCCAAACCCTTCACCGGCTGCGACCCTTGGAAGTGGCAAATCTTCCTGACCCAGTGTTTAACTATGTTTCAAGCTAAGCCCATCACTTTTCAGCTTGAGAGCTCACGAGTGGCCTTTGCCACATCATACTTACAGGGCATCGCCTTTGACCACTACACCGCGCTACTCCAGTTCGACCCAAACAATCCCATACTCTCCAATTGGCTCGCTTTCACCCAAGAGTTCTCAAGTAAGTTTGGCGTCTTTGACACCGTAGCAGAGGCGGAGGAAAATCTCTTCAACCTCCGAATGCGCGACAACAAACGCTTCATGACCTTCATCGTACAATTCAAACGAGAGGCCTACAAGACCGGCTGGAATTACAACGCCCTCTGGTTTGCCCTCTGTCATGCCCTACCCCAACGGATCAAGGACGTCCTTCACCTCACGCCCAAACAAACCACCTATGACGGGTACAAGGCGCTTGTTACCCAGGTCGACCAACGTTATTGGGAAGACCGCAGCAAAAACACGGCACCCCGGACCTCGTGGAACACCCCCGGTAACACCAACTGGCAGGCCGGAGCAACCAATGGCATCTGATCCTCAATCCCCGCTAACCCTGCTAACCCTGCACCCCGCTTCCCTCCGGGCTGAGGAGTCCCCAACACTAACCGACTCCCGGAGCAGCGCCCACCTGCCCAGCTCAATGCCGCCGACCTCCATGACACTCCAGTACTCCTGGATACCAACTCCGACAATCATGACAACATCCCGGACCCCGCCAACAATCAGGAAGCCCTATGCGCAAACAGAATCCAGGACAGCCAGTGGATCGACATACCGGAGGAAACGCAGGAGAAACGATGGAAGGAGGGCGCGTGCATCCTATGTGGTGAGCAGGGACACTTTATTCGCAGTTGCCCTAAATGACAGGTGATGGGACGCGCCGTGTGGACAATCGACGGAGAAGACTGTAACTACCAGTTCATGGAAAACGAGTCAGCAGTTTAGGTCTGGAAGACGCACTAGACCGCGGACCATATCCCAACGTCTTCTCCGCCCCAGCCACACTCCTCCATGCAATGATGCTCGCTCCGGACAACCCCCCAGCACACCTCCCCTCCCACTCCTCCACAAACCTCCTCCTCCACACCACTCTCCCCTTCACCGACAAACCCATCCCCACACTAGTCAACAGTGGCGCCACCGATAACTTTGTTGACGAATCCCTGGCAGCGCTTGCCCCACAACCCCTCCGCCGCCTCCCCGCCCCGATCCCCCTCAAACTCTTTGATGGAGACTCTACCCCAGCGGGAGACATCACTCATTGCCTAGAAATGACCCTGACCTTCGCCGACAGACAACAGCAAGAACTCCGACTACTCATCACAAAATTACACCCCTCCGCCCCCGTCATCTTAGGGTTCTCATGGCTCCGCTCCACCAATCCCCGCGTCGATTGGCCCAGTCTCACCCCATGCCTCAACCGGGACAACCCCACCGACTCTGGACTGGTACCCTTCCATGTCTCACCCCCCTCCAAGAGCTCTGAGACCATGATCAACCAACCCCGGACCCCGCCGCAACTTCACTCTAGGTCTGCATGATTGTTTGTCATCTATGTCCGACTTGGCGGCTTGCTCAAGGTACTTCCCGCCCTCGTAGACAGCGGCGCCTCCGGTGTCTTCATCAGCAACCAACTCGACCTCCAATGCAACAACCTCGACAAACCCCTCGAGCTCCAACTCTTTGACGGGAGCCCCGCCACGACAAGAATCACGCAGTACCACAACAACACCCTCACTCTCAATAACGACCTGCAGTTCCAGGCCCGACTCCTCATTACCCAACTACCCCCGTCGACCCCGATCATGCTCGGACTCCCGTGGCTGTGAGATGTCAATCCCGACATCAACTGGAAGAACCTCACCATGCAATTCCCCAGCCCTGAAGCAAGCTTAGCAGCCGCCATCCACCTCCGCTTCCAGTCTATCCCTGACCCCGACACCACCCCGGACCCAACTGCTACACCCACAGTACCCAACCCCGTTAACTCCAGAAACCTTGACATTAAAATCATCGGCGCCATCCCCTTCACACGCCTCCTACGAAAAGGCACCCCCGCCTTCCAGTTGCAAGTCACGCCAGCCCTACCTGAGGAATACCTCCGTGCAGGGACTACCATGCCAGAAAAAAAGACGGAGGAACAGATCCTATCCGAAGTAGTTCCCCCGGAGTATCATAAGTTTGCTGATGTGTTCTCCAAAGGAAGTGCCAAGGAACTCCCTCCACACCGCTCCTACGACCACCAGATCGACCTCGAAGAAGGTACCTCACCCCCGTTTGGCAAGATCTACAACATGTCCAAAATCAAGCTCCGGGCCCTGAATGAATACCTCAATGACATGCTCGGCAAAGGTTTCATGCGTCCCTTGATCTCCGCGGCTGGCGCTCCGGTTCTGTTTGCCAAGAAAAAAGACGGATCCCTCCGACTCTGTGTGGACTATCAGGGTCTCAACAAAGTCACCAAGAAGAACCGGTACCCCCTCCCCTTAATTGGAGACCTTGTTGATCGCCTTTGCAGCGCCAAGATTTACACGAAAATCGACCTTCATTCCAGCTACAACAACGTCCGGATTGCCCCGGGACATGAATGGAAGACCACCTTTCACACCTGCTACGGCCTCTTTGAGTATCTTGTAATGCCCTTCAGAATGACTAACTCCCCCGCCACCTTCCAGTACTTCATGAACAACATCTTCCACAACATGAATGACGTCTTTGTCATTGTATATTTGGACGATATCCTGATCTACTTGAATTTGCCGGCAGAGCATTCAGAGCACGTCCACCGTGTCCTGGAACAACTCCGAGAGTATCACCTTCATGCTAAACCTGAAAAGTGCTCATTCCACACAGCAGAAGTCAAATATCTCGGGGTCATCATCACCCCCGACGGTGTGCGCATGGACCCCGCCAAGGTCGACGCGATACTCAACTGGCCCTCCCCGCGGAACGTCAAGGAGGTACAGTCATTCTTAGGGTTTGCTAACTTCTATCGCCGCTTCATCAACAACTACTCCGGGATCACCAAACCCCTCAACCGACTCACACGGAAGGACACCCCTTGGGATTGGGACAGCAAGTGCCAGAGCGTATTCCTCCTCCTGAAGAAGGCCTTCACCTCCGCTCCGGTCCTCCGCCATTTTGACCCCTCCCTACCGATTGTGCTCGAATGTGACGCCTCCGACTACGCTATTGCTGGGATACTCTCCCAGTCGAACTCGGGGGGCAAGGATCTCCACCCCCGTCACCTTCTACACCCAATCAATGATCCCAGCGGAACTCAACTACGACATTTACGACAAGGAACTCCTTGCGATTGTCGAAGCCTTTCATCAGTGGCGGGCCTACCTCGAAGGGTCCCTGCACCGCATCCAAGTCTACTCTGATCACAACAACCTGCAATATTTCACGACCACGAAACAGCTCAGCCGCCGCCAGGCTCGATGGTCCGAAACCCTTTCAGAGTACAATTTTACCATTCACTACCGCCCCGGGCGACTCGGCGCAAAGCCCGACACCCTCACTCGGAGACCCAACGTGTATCCGAAGAAATCGTTCAAAACCAAACAAAATGCATTCAACCATCGAGTGGTAATCCCACCCGAACATCTACATGCCGTGCTGATTTTAAACAAAGAAGGAATCCTCCAGCAAATCAGAAATTCACCCCCGGACCCCTTCTTCAACCAGCACGACCCCTGCAAACGAGTTGAGTGTAGGCAACCCCTTTTTGCTATCCCCAGACCACCGCCTGCTGCTCCGGAGTGGACAAATCTATGCCCTGGACCACAAGTCCATTCGCCTCGACATACTCTGGCAGCACCACAATCACAAACTCTGGGGGCACCCAGAAATTTGTAAGACCCTTCAACTCATCTCCCAGACTTATTTTTGGCCAGGAATGAAGAAGGACGTCATGCGATACGTAAGAGCCTGCGAACCCTGCCTACAGGCCAAAGTACCCCGCCATCGCCCCCACGGATTACTGAAACCCCTCCCTGTTGGTCGCCGCCCCTGGTCTTCAATATTGATGGATCATATCGTCGAACTCCCCGACTCCAAAGGTTTCGACGCAATCCTCGTCGTCGTCTGCTGCCTTACCAAACAAGCCCTCTTTATTCCCTGCCACACCACTGAAACCGCCCCGAATTTTGCCAAACTATTTCTAGAACACGTATTCTCCAAACATGGACTTCCTGACGACATCGTCTCCGACCATGGACCCCTATTTGTATCTCATTTTTGGCAATCGCTGTGCAAGGCGCTCGAGATCAAAACCAGCCTCTCTACCGCCTACCACCCGGAAACCAACAGACAAACCGAGCACGTAAACCAGACATTAGAACAGTATCTTCGCCTCTATGTTAACTATTTACAGAACGACTGGCATGCAGAGCTTCCCCTCGCCGAATTCACCTACAACAACACGCCTCACTCCACCACCGGAGTTTCCCCCTTTTACGCTAACAAGGGCTACAATCCTTGACTCACGCTGTCCCTCAAAGACATCCCCTCCCACATTGCCCACAAAGTCGCTGAGGACCTCCAGTCCCTCCACCAATTCCTCCGGGACAAGATCGACACCGCCAACCAAGCCTACTCCAAGCACGCTGACGCCCGTCGCAAGCCGACCCCCGACTGGCCCCCCGGCACCTTGGTCTGGCTTGACCAACAAAATCTTAAGACCTGGAGGCCTTCCATCAAACTCGACCACAAACGCCTTGGCCCATTCAAGATCCTCCAGAAGGTCTCCACCCACGCTTACAAGCTCGACCTGCCTCCAGGCCTGAAGGGCCTCCACCCTGTGTTCCACGTTCGACTCCTTGAAAGGCACGCTCCAGACCCCTTCCCCAGCCAACGCCCCAGCCGACCACCCCCCGTCGAAGTCGAGGACGAGTATCACTACGAGGTCGACGAGATCCTCGACTCCTGGGTAGTTTGCGGCTGACTCCAGTACTTGGTCCGCTGAAAAGGCTACGGACCTGAGGACGACACGTGGGAACCCCAAAAGAACCTTGACAGAGCCCCCGACAAACTCCAGGACTTCCACCGACGGAATCCCGCCAAGCCCCGGAACCCCCGGGACTGACCCAACACAGATGGCAATAGTGGGCGTAACCCCCACCTCTGGGTTCATCAGGGATTCAACTCCCACCAGTACTCTCCTACGTGTTTCCACTTACTCCTCTCCTCGCTCTATCTGAAACTTCCCACACTCAGCAGAAGGACCAGAGACTGTATAGAAACAAGCAGTGTACAGATATATACTCGAACAAGAAGGGGCAGAGAACAAGTCAATGACGGGGTCTGAATTCCCCTCACTCTTCCTCCTCCTCCGACCCTAACCCCGCTACCCTTCCCACCATAAACACCTCCAACTGTGCCACTACCGCCGCCAGAACCTTGGGTTACCCAGGAAGCGGTTTCCCCACGTCCGTCGCCATCTCCCACCACACCCCGGGATCTGCCATCGCCCTCTGCCAATGCCCTGCCAACAGACACCCCATCTGCATAACCCCTTGACCCAACTCCGGTGGAAGGTCCCCAGGCACCCTCGCCAACCCATCATGGATGGACCCCAGCACTGCCGACGCTCCGTCGAGAAGGATGCGATGCTCCCTGGCCCAGTCTGTGGAACCTGAATCAGCGCTTAGGAGACAAAAGCGGGGAAACCACTCATGAAGCACTCCTCGCCAGCCCGAGGCCGCCTTGTTGGCAAGCCATTCCTCCCGCTGCCACGCCCTCTCCGCCACCGCCCGGACTTCCCCAGCGCTGGAACCCTGCTGGGTCTCCCGCACTCCTGAGCCTCCTTTCTGCTGCGTCGCCACCTCTGCCGCCTCCGCCCGCGCCTGCAAATGCACTGTCCACACCTCCAACTCCTGCAAATGAGATAATTGCTCCGCAGCAGTCCCAATGGCAACGTTCTTGTCTTTCTGCGCCAGGTCCCGTTCCCTCCGAACCCTGTCCAACTCCCGTCGAGCCCTGTCCCTCTCCTCCCGTACCCCCTGAATCTCCTCCTCGCATGCAACCAACAACCGTTCCAAGCCCTCTACCCGACGCCGCAGATAGGCCTCCGCAACCGACCACGAGCTATCCGCGGACTGCTCAACAGGGGCTCCGGACATAGGGGAGTACACCATGGAACCAGGGGGGCCCTCCATTACCTGCTTGCCCCGCGCCCACTTACTGGGACCTGCCTCAGGTGAAGGAGATGCTCTCTGTTTCCCTTTCTCCTGCATGGAAGGGGCCCCCTCCCTCCGTCCACCCCGCGGGGGGCCCACCTTCATGACAGGCACGCTAACCTGTTCCCCTTCCCCAGCTCCGGAGCCCCTCCCTGACACCCTGCCCTTCCACCCTTCCTCCAGCTGCACTGCGACCCAACCTTGATCCCACCCTTGCTCTGCTGCGATGCAGATGGCCCGCCAACTCAGGGTGACAGAGCACTTCTCGTGCCACAAACGGCACGGAAGGCACACTGACGTGTCCCGCCATACCCCTGATGCAGGTTCCTCAAACTCACACTGCTCCCCTCATTGGGTACAAGACGCACACTGCAGAGGCATGTTGGTCCGGGAAACATGAAGCTAAGTGGCCACTCACCGGGCCGCCGCCTGACACCACTTGAGGGTGGGGGGACCCCTCGCCCGACCCACCGCCTCGGCAAACTGCTCCGGCATCACCTCCACCTGTACCACCCTCAAACCCTCTGGGACAAGCCGGACCACCCCCGGGCAAATGCCAGACTTGGAACGCGTAGAAGTGACCACGCCTGCTGGGGGCTGCGTCGCATCCACGCCAGACGGTGGCCCTGAGGGACTAGCCATGGCCGCAGACAACTCTGTGAAGGGACAATCAGTGTTCTGGGGTACATGGAACGGACCGCACTCACGACTATGGTACATCGCCTCGACCTGACGGCGATCTCAGCGACCCTCTGAATCTTTGGAGGACGATGGCTGGGAAGGTGGGGACAGCGACCTAGATGCTGTGGGAGAATAAGCTGAAGAAGACATTGCAACAAGCTGGCGGACTCCCGGGTGCGTCCACCCCTTTTAATAACTTAAGAAGGGGCCCCTGACAAATGGCGGCCACACCTCGACTTCCTTCCTCACGCGCCACCGCTTGCTGCGGTTTGATCAATATTGATCAACTTCGAGTCCCATGCCCTACCGATCCCCGACTCGCTCCCCGTGTCTTGAGGGTCTTGATGCTGAAGGGGGGGTGATGTCACGACCCGCTCCCTAGCTCCCTAGACACTGCTCCCAACCCCTCCCATTTTCCTGTCTAACTCCCCTGAACCCCGCCCACACTTTTGTGCCCACACTGGATAACTCCCACACTTCTCCAGCAAACCCCGATAGCAACTCCCTCTCCGTAGCCATCAACACCCCCCCTGAAACCTTCCCCCACTGTTCCTGGCCACGTCATACGTCCCCGACCCCCTACCCTAGTTTACCTGACCCGTCCTGGAGTGTCACGACGTCCCCGGAGCAGCTGCGCCCCCAACTGATCCCATCAGAATACCGCTGCGGCCCGACCTTGGATTGTACCCGACACCCATCGACTCTGCACAGCTCCGTCGACCCCCGCCATCATATCCGCCACCCTCAGAGGCACCCAGTAGTTGGTATATAAGTCATAGAATAACTCCTCGAACTTTAGTCTTGATATTACATTTACCGGTTTCCTATGTTTCGTCTCTCGTCTCGTCTCTATTTCTGTTTTTAGGTTTCAAATCTATCTTTTCTCAGTCTTGTCTTGCCTCCGTCTTGTCTCGACTGTACATATTTCCTTTGTTCCTCTAAAGTTCCCTTGCTCCCTACGTCAGTACGAACTCTGCGCATGCACCATGACCTGAACATTCTTAACGACAACTCCGAACCTCGCTACCCGCTCGACCCTGGAACCCATCAAGCCCCGGTGATCCCCTGTCCCACTCCAAACCCGCCCCCATCAACTGAGAAGCCTCCGCCTACCCCGCAATCTATTTGTGTGCCCACTAACTAACCCTGACACCCGTCCTGGGTCAACGACCAGTACCTTCGGTCTTAGACTCCTCCGGACCACTCAGGACTTGCTTGGGCCGCTCCTCCTAGGGACCCCCTCACAAGCTTTCCCCACCTCCGCTCCAACTCTGGACGCCTGGTTATAAGCGCAGGACATCGCGTCCGCCTAGTAAGGACTCGCCAGTGTACTGAGCCCCTGTCGTCAGCAGAACCTGACATGCGCCTACTCCCGCT
>JACKQL020000305.1:0-10628 GCA_018296165.2 Termitomyces sp. T153 | reverse complement strand
TGATGATGATGATGGTTCTTTTTATTTATCTTCAAGGCCTATTTTACACATGACCTTCGTGTCCTAAGCCCTGCAGTACGTAATGGGGGTGGTAATTACGGACACTCCAACTAGTTCTCCGGCCCGATCCCTTTTCAGCTGATGCCGGTTACGCCTCATAGCCACTTTACTACAATTTGACTTTGTCGGAGTTCATACTACTTCCCACACCTAAGTCCCACTACCATCTGCCGTTAACGTGCCCTCCCAATTTCTAAACCCAGCTGTACTCAGCAATGCTTGATCGGAGTTGTTGGTGTAGGGCGGGAACCCAATCGGCCAGCTCAAGCCTTCCTCTATTCAACCCACGACCAGGGTGGTCACGACTCCACCCTCCCCATGCCCAGATGCTACTTTTGGGAAGATCGACCCCGGGAGAACCCGCAACGGAACAGCCCAGTGAACCACCAGTGACAGACATGCCGCACCTTTTGGCTAGACACCCGATCAAACTGGCAGCCTTGGCTTCGAACCACACCAGACCATCCAATGGACCACACAGTACTTCGGCAGCCTGATCGAACTATTGACTCCTTATCCTCACACCTACCCATGCCACGACCCGCTTGGTCAGCGAAGGCCTAGACCCTCTCCCAAATCCGTCGCGCCAGGGAAACTTCTCTTTTTCTAATCTGTCACGAGCGTGGTGGTCACATTGCCTCATTGAACCACATGCTGATTGCTCGGTCCTGGTCGGCCTGCACTACAAAGCCTGGCTAGTCGAGCACGTGCGGGCGGAGGCTTCCCGGCAGCGTTGAAATAACCCACATGGTGTCTAAGGTGTTTTCCACACAGGCGCACTCAGCCAGAGTCGAAACCCCGACCTTGCACTCGCAGATCATGTGACCCGCTTTGGGACATGATGGTGCCAGCTGAGCCACCATGCCCCCCAATCAGGTTATCGATGGCCCTGCACAATCTTAAGTCTGCAAGTTTGCATATTCTGTGGAGGAAGCACTTCCACTTCCACATAATTATGGGCGCCTCGCAGATTGTCAGCTGAGTACCTCGTCTCGGTCCCACTGGAGAGCCTACTTGGACAGTGCCTAGAATTGGACACGTATTGTTTTTTTTTTGCTTCCTGAACTTGGATTCATCAATAGAGAAGCCGGATTTGAACTGGAAGGTTGCTGGCTGTCCTGGCATACTAGCTATTGTACATATACTGAATCGAAGTCGAGACCATTTATATGCGAACACACTGTACTTATCTGACAAATGTATGAATGATCGTGTTACTATCCTAGTGACCTCATGTTCAAAACTCTTTTCCTCACCTCGTGCTCCGTCGGCATTTCGATGAATGACAAATGAAAGCGACTACAAGATACTTGCACTGACTCGCGACAATGAAGGGGATTCATCCTTGTTCCTTTCTCGTCTGAGTTTCTGTGCTGCGTGTCCTTCGAGGTTCGAAAATTGACCAGGATAGAGAGGTATCCAAAGTCCCTACCACAATCTCGTAAACGGTTTTGTCTGCTCAAAAACTGTCATAGCCCGAGACTGTCCTTTGGTTGTAACTCAGAGATAGAAATATAGGCTCCGTTAAAGTAAGTGGAAAAGAGGTACCGACCAGTACTAGGCTGGAGCTGTAGGCGCCGCGGACTTGGGGCGACGAAAGAACAGAAGACCCAGGAAACAGAGTGTGGTTGGTAGACTCATGGTGTGTTGCGAAAGGCTGGACGGCGAGCGGCATGTCTCGATGGGTATGCCCGGCTTCCGCGGGGATTTGCGCACATAGGTTGTAACGGTAGACTGCCAGATGAAGCAGTGTACGGTCACACAGTAGAGTCTCACGGAAAGAACTGGTGTAAGTCCTGTCAATTGCAAGAGCTATCTCTCTAACACAGGTACATAGTAATATATATAGTACGGAATGAAACGGAATCCAGTGCGGGCAAAGTAGGATGGAAAAGAGTATAGTTTAGGCGGAAGTGATGTCACGTTCGCGCTACATACGCCCTCCAAGTCGGATAGCTTGGAATATACGGCTTTTAATAAGTAAGTAGGGGTTTTGATTAAGAATGATAATACTTTTCTGGGGTTTGACCATGGATTCTACCCTAGGCAGGTTACCCAGCAGCAGACAGGTCCGACATGGGGTCCGCTTCCACACCGTCCTCTGGCTCCCCTTCCGCGTTGTCTTCATCATCCTCAGGGAGAGGGACGTCAGTAGGGTCGATTGCCATCTCCTCCTCGTCAGCACGGGCCTTCCCTTTTCCTTTACGATCGGGGGATCGAATTATAATGCTGTTGGCAGTGATAGCCGGATGGAGAGTTGGCGTGGAAGCCGTAGAATGTACAGAGGTCACGGACCGGGGAGAAGCTGTAGAGGCAACATGGTGGGGTCCTACCGCGCGACGTTTACTAGCTTCATAAGTGGTAGATGGGCCCGGCCCAGCACTAGAGTTAGATTTGTTCATGATAGAATGAGATTGTTTGGGCGGGTAATATGCATGGATAGGATTGTTAAGGTGCTGGGACTGTTGAGCATGAAACTGTTTGGTCCGCTGAACACGCTCACTGGAGGGGGCTCGCCAGGCCCAAACTGCATCCTCGACAGTCTGCTCATCCACATTCCCCTGCTTGGTGATGAATCTGAGGGTGGTGAGTAGATCGAGACAGGGATCTACAAAAGCAGTGGGTAGGAAGCCGGTGGGGAAAGGGGTCTTGACCTTGGACCAAGTCTCTGTTTGATGGTCATACTCTGCCAGTCTGTACTGACACTCAGTGGCTGGGTTGGCTAGGTTCAATATATTGGCTATTGTCTCATATCCCATGGGAAAAGGTGACCTGGGGTGTCCGCGGGTCTGACATATCTCCAGTTCGTACTC
Organism: Termitomyces sp. T153; assembly: GCA_018296165.2. Taxonomy (NCBI): domain Eukaryota; kingdom Fungi; phylum Basidiomycota; class Agaricomycetes; order Agaricales; family Lyophyllaceae; genus Termitomyces; species Termitomyces sp. T153. Next base: position 7,755 of record JACKQL020000305.1, on the reverse strand, counting down.
CAAGTAAATATGGAGTTGCAGAGGGTGGACCACTAGAGGGTTGTCGGGGTTCCAAGGGTCGAAGAGGATTACCATTCTCGTGGTTGAATCTATTGTGACAAAAGGATGATGGAGGGGGTGTCCCTTTGAGTTGCTGTTCCCCTTGCCGCGGTTGCCAAATGGGTGGGCCATAGAAGTAGAGATGCAGTGGGAGCAGGAGTGAGGGCTTAAGAGGTCCGAAGCAGGTGATGAAGTAGGTGGCCTGACAGTCAGGTGATGAATGTGAGTTCCTTCCCCCTCATCAGCCCCTTTATATCCGATAAAACTTATAAGACCCAGAAATATTTGTGGGTCATCGAGAGGTGGTTTGCCAGTTCCGCTCTTGATCAGTTCTTCAATTTTTTTGTGCCCCAATAATTCAAGGTAGGGCACTAGTAGTTCTAATTCTTTAACCTGATTGTAACTCATCCACAACTTGTCCCCTGCCTTCCAGAGGAGCTCAAACATCATGTGAGTCTTACTGCCATGGTGCACCACAATGCACTCAGCAGCCCACTTGTTGACTTCTGGCTCAACAATTTGTTCATCCAATCTACCAGGAAACAATTGATTGTCATTTGGCTTATGTATTCTGAGTAATGCAGCATGGAAAATGTCATGGATTCCCCTCCTTTTCATATTGACAGATACATTCACTCAGAAGGAGTTATTCCCAAAGTCCTCTAAGATCTCATATGGTCCCTCATATTTAGGGATCAGTTTTTTTGGGAACCCCTTTGGGTATGCGAAGTTTTTTTTTGATACATATACCATGTCTCCTTTTGTGAAGGGGACTAATTGTCTTTTACGATTGGCATTGCGAGTTTGCTTCACTCTGGCAGCCAATATACAATCATGAGCAGCAATCAGTGCCAGTTTGAGTCTTTGGGCAAACACCCTAACCCCAGCAAATTCATTATTGCTTGCATTATTCCAAATCATTGGTTGAGGCATCCTTCCAGAGTTGAGGAAGAATGGTGAGTACCCTGTGGTTTCTGACCTTGCTGAGTTGATGGCAAATTCTATTGCAGGTATCTTTGCTACCCAATCTTTGAGCCAATCTCCAACACACTGTTGAATCATTTGGACTATAGTTCTATTCACGCGTTCTGTGTATCCATCTGATTGGGGATGATAAGTGGATGACATTCTCAGCTGTGTCCCAATTAGATCATGTAAGTGAGTCCAAAACATGCTGGTGAAGTATGAGTTGTGATTGCTGACAATGGCTCTAGGGAGCCCATGATACTTGTAAACTTCAGCAAATATCAGCTCTGCCACCTGTCAAGCAGTATAATTTATTTGGCTAGGAACAATGTGTACTATTGCAGTCAGTAAGTCAATAATTACGCTAATTGAATCATAAGTCCCATTTCGATCCTTTGATTCAGGGAGCAGTCCCACAAAGTCAATTCCAATCACTTCCCAAGGCAGGGTTGGCACTTTTAAGGGCTGGAGCAGCCCATATGGCTTATGGTTTGATGGCTTGTTTCTATGACATGTAGAGCATGTGTCGCAATATTCTCAAACATCATGGGCCATGCTCTTCCACCAGACCTGGTCATGGAGGTACAGTAGGGTTTTGCAAGGTCCTAGGTGTGCCAAGAGCATGTGTGCTTCAGATATGACAATTTCTTGGATGCTTCATCCTCACACAATGATAGCTGGGATACACAGAAGTCGTTTTCCCTCTGTCTTCATGAATATCAGTTTATCTTCAGTGACTTCATAGTTTTTATAGGCTTGTGGGTTTTCAAGTATCGACTTGAATAGCTTATCGTTGTTGTAGCGTCCTTTTACTGATGCCACTAGATCAATAGGATCCTTGCCAAAGCTTAGCAATTCTTCAAGGGTTAATGGTGTCAAATCCTCATATTTCTCGCATAGTTGTTCCGATATGGTCATCAAGTCTTCATCTCAGTTGACTTCTGTCAGCCTGGGTCCCATCGTGATGTCATTAGGTAATGCATACTTCTTTCTCCCAGGCAGCCTAATTGTAAGCTTACTGTTTATACTGTCTTTGTCATGTGTTTGACTTGATTCTGTGGGTTGTTCCCCTTGTTCCCCCCCCTTGTTTCATTCCCATGGGCCACAAAGGGCAAAATGTGGTGCAACCATGGAGGCAAACTCCTTTGATGTCTCAGGCCTACCCGTCCCAGCAGGCTCAGCCACCTTTCTGCAGTAAGTGTGCTTCTTTTTCGCTATCTCCCCCTGGGCCTCTGTGCCACCCACAGCCACTACCCCTTGGGAGTCCTTTCACAGGTCCGTTATGCTCACGCCCTCCAAACCAACCAGGATGGGCATTGTGACCGATTGCAGCGCCAGCAAATCATTGTCCACAACATCAAAATATGTGTACTCACTCCTAGCCCTGACTGTCCCTGCTCACTCATTGGAGTAGAGTCTTGACAGAGCATCTGACAGTATATTCTCTGTGCCTGGTATGTACATAATTCCAAAATCGGATTCAGCTACCTTCTCAATCCAGCGCGCCTGTCAACCAGACAGATTCTTCTGCTCCATCAAGTGTATCAATCCCTTGTGGTCCATGGACCACTTGAATGTTATGCCCTGTAGCAAATCCCTGTGTCGTAGCATTGTCTCGACTCCTGCCAACATCTTGATTTCATGTACAGGATAATTTTGTTGAGCCAAGTTCAGCTTTGCAGAGAAGAAGGCAGCTACCTTTGCAGTTTTCCAATCTTGCCCTTGACTGATTACTCCCACAATCCCAGTTATGCATCCATCCATAACCATGTTCACCGGTGGCGCCCCTGGGCCATAACTCAAAGGCTTACAATGATGGTCTCTACACAGAGAAGCCAGGTTTTTTACATCTTTGAACGCCTGCTGGTGAGTAAATTCCCATCTGAAAGGAACTGTATCCCCTGTTAATGAGTGTAAGACTCCCATAGGTACTCTGACCCTATCGATGTCATTGGCCAGGTAACCCGCAGCACCCAGGAAGCCTCTAAGTAAGTCCCAATTGGTCAGAACCTTCCATCTGACCAAAGTGTCCACTTTGTCAGGGTCCATATGGATACCCTCATCATCCACCACGTGGCCTAGCACCTTAATTTCGTGGCACAGGAAGTTCAGTTTTTGCTCACTGAGGTACAGACTCTCCTTTTTTAGTATGTTCAACACAATTTTCACATGCTCCGCATGATCCTCCAGGGTATCAGAGTAGACTACAATATCATCTAGGTACACGTCCATGAAGTGGCCCAGATAGGCCACGAACAAGTAGTTCATTAGTGCCTGGTAAGTGGCAGGAGCATTGCAATCCCCTTGCTGAATCACATGGCTGACCATGTTGCCGTCAGGTGTTGTCATTGCCATTCTCTCCACATGTTCAGGCTTGACCCGTATCTGCTCATACACATCCTGGCCGTCTATGATGGACCTGTACCTGGCCCATGCCACCTGCCTCAAGATACCCTCCATATCTGGGAGTGGTGACAACTTCTTGTATGTGTTGGCATTTCAAGCCCATAAGTTGCTAATGATTCTCAACCTCGGCAGCTCACCAGCCTTCCCTGGCTTCTTCAGAAATATCATGGAGGCAGCATTCCCTGCCATCATTACTTCCCACTGGCCTGATTTGATGTATGCTGCTTGCTTAGTATCCCATTGTGGTTTGAGGGCCTCTGGGCACCGTGATGGTCTCCATGGATAAATCCCGTCGACATCTATCAATGGGATCTCGTGATTAATTGCCCATAGCGGCAGCAGCAGCGTACTTCCAGCTTCTCTGCACAATGGGGCAGCATATTTTTGTAGCTTGGCTCTTACTAATTCTAAGTTATCTTCATAGGTTTTTACCACCCTGGAAGCAAGCCATGACACCCCCATGCCTTCCACTAGTGGAGATGCATTGGCGCTTCCCACCGTGACCCTAGCAGGGTTTAGGCCAAAGATAACCCTATACTGATATATCCATGGCGTGCCCAATATAACGTCGTACCCTTGAAGATTCATCATGTGGAAGTATCATTGTCCTGCAATCTCTTGATATTCAAAATGGGTGGTAGCGCCATAGTTAATCCTCGATCTTGACCCCTGCACCGCCAGCTGCACTGGTACTGGTTCGTTCAGCTTGATTCATGATAGCTTGAGTTGTTCCACCGTGGTAGTAGAAATGAAGTCACCCAAGGATCCTGAGTCCAGCAGTGCTCGGACTGGATGTCCATCCAGTTTGACGACAATAACTAGGGGCTTAGGTACCTTCAGACCGACATTTTTAGTTTTGGCATTGTTTCTTTGCAGGGCAGGGTAAGTCCCTCTCTTGACCTGCTGGCCATACAGATCTAACGCCCTTAATTTGCCAGGTTGTCTGGCCTCTCAGGTTGGTCCGTCTACTAGTTCTAATCCCTCCAATTGTTTTTTATACCAATTGCAGATATCAAATCAGGGATTCCTGAGGTGTTCCTCTTTGATCCTAGTAGTAAACCAAATTAGTCTGTCCATAACAGCCCAGTCGCCTAACTCTCTCTGTCAGATGTCAAATCTCTGACGTGGAACTGGATTGGCTAATTCTTCCTTTGGCAGGTAGGGAGCCCCCAACGCCAAAACCTTCTCAGCATTCCAAGACCATGGGTCCATTGCCAGGATTGGCTGGTACTGCCAGCTTCTCATGAGTGGGACCCCCATCGCCATGCTACATTTCAAGGCATACCAGCTGCCTATCTCAAAGGAAGGGTGGACCGCCTGTTCATAGGGGAGGGATATTTCCTGATCCCACACAGCATCCCAGGTGTGGATCACCCCTTCCTCAGTCTGTACTGACAAGAATCTCTTCCCTCTATATTGCAGGACATTTGACAGGTCCCCAGGGTAAGGCTGACCCTGCTCCAGGAGGTACTCCAGCTTTTGCTTCAGGGCATTGCCCAGGCAGCGCAGTCTTCCAAATCATTTATCCTCCAACCAGGTGAGTAAGACCTTCTCTCCCAAGTTGTTGACCCTGTTAGGGTTGGTATCCCAACCAAAGTCCTGAGCCTCAGCGCAGATTACTTCTTCCACCAAATCGGTTTCACCCCATTCTTCAAAGGTAACCATTCCTACGGACAATCCTTCAGTGGTACTGCTCAGGGCTTCTTCTCACAGTTGGTCAGTCTCCCACAGGTTCAACTTGATGCTATATGATTTCAGCCCAGGCAGTTTTCCTGCTTGCATAGAGAAGGAATTCTTATTTCGGGGGCAGTTTCTAGAGAAGTGGCCGGTCTCCCCACAGCCAAAGCAGCGGTCCTGCGCCCTATACTCCTCTTCTTCTTCCTTGGTGAGTTGTTTCTTTTCCTCCAATCTCTTAAACTTATGTCCCTCTGTCTTAGGGTTACAACGATCGTCATTGCAGGAAGTTCTTTGCTTTGCAGAGTAAGCTAACAAGGTATTTGTTTTCTTTCCGTAATTCGATGGGGACTTGCTTCTTTTTCTCCCATCAGGCTGGCTCATGTAGCCTCGTCCTCTACGACCCCAATCATGGCTGTTATCCTGGCCTCCATGATGGTGGTTCTCCAGTTGCTGATGTTGATTACTTCCTCCTGTGGCGTCCTGTTCTACCTCCACAGCTTCAGCCATTTTGGCAAATTCTGCTTTTGACATGACCCTTTTCCACTTAGAGGTCTCCGGGTTCAGACCCATACAATACAGTTTGCGTTGTATGGAGGGGCGGAACCCATTGAATAACTTTACCACTTTCTCCTTAGTGTTAGTAGATCCCACAATGGTGAACAATTCCTGGAGCTCACCAACATAGTCATGCACGGTCATCTTCCCTTGATGTAAGTGTTGCAGCTTATTCCTCTGTTTATTATGATAATTTATTGGGAAGCAATTGTTGAACAGCTCCTTGAAGAATCTCTCCATTGTCCACTCTTCAGGGCATCGAGATGCCTCCCGCAAGTAAAATGTCCAAGCCCAGCCCGTGAGAAATTCTGACACCACTAACACCTGACACTCCCTCTGCACCAACCCATACTTTATGTAAGATGTGCAGTGGGTCATAAACTGCAGGAAGGACTGCAGGTTCGGATCCCCGTTGTACTTAGATGGAGGCGTCGGCTTGATCAGAGATCTGAGTGGTTTTCTTTTCCTTTTTGAATTCTTTGATTTCACACTCTTTTTCTTAGATCTCCGCCTTCTACGCCCTTTTTCCTCGTCGGACAATCCAGATGTGGATTCTTCCTCACTATCACTGAAGCCTGAGGTTAGGGACATATCACTCTCACTGTCCATGCTAGCATCACTGGAGGAGTCCGAAGGATATGATGATCCAGATGAGGACACTTCTGGCGAGTCAGGGTCACCTTTGTTCCTCATTCGATTGAATGCGCGGCCAAGCATGCTTTCCTTACTGATCTGATCCACTGGTCGCAGCTTTTTGGGCTGGCTACATTCTCGGCACTCCCGGGGGACTTCACATGCCCTCTGGGTCACCTTTCCTATCATGTTCCTCAGCTCATCAGAAATGGACTCTGACCCTGTGCATTTGTTTCAGTTTTTCATTCTCTCATTAGTTTTAATGCTTTCTGGAGCTCACGAATCTCCTGTTTCAGCTTTTGTTGTTGCCTCAAGCGCTCCCACAGTTCATCACGGGTGGGTGCCTTACTTCCCTCTCAGGTATCTTCCCTTTCACTTGGCTGTTCCGAAGGTGGTTCTTCATCCTCGCCTAACTCAGTAGGTGCTTCCTGCCGTATGGAGCACGCCTCGAGGACTTGCTGTTGGATCTCAGGGTTCAGTTCATCTTCCGACAGCTGCGCGTCTCCCCACTCTCGTGGGTCTGGACCTTTACCCTTTCCTATGTACGTCAAGGGTTCTGCTTCTAACGTATTATTAAAACTGACCTGCCGATTTTCCTGGCTCTTCTCCATTAGGGTTGCTAGTCCTGGGCCCAGGTCTTGGTTCGTGCCTCCCCCTTGGTTTGCCAGATCGGCCGTGAAACCTTTCGGTCTCTTTTGGCAAATGTCTTCCGGGGTTCCCCTGGGTCGCTTCCTCTGGGGTGACCCTTATCCTTTCTTGTTCATTACTCAACCGTACTGACGTTGGGATAGAAATTTCTCTATTTATATTGTACCCGTCCATAGTCTCGCTATCACTAGTAGATACTTCTGATTTTAATTCTATCTGTGTCTCTTCGGAAGTCGTCTGGAACGATGCCTCCGAGATGTCGGTAAGCGAGGATTCCGCCGGGGCGGATTCCAATACGTCCGCCGGAGCTGTCAACGTTGATACAACTGCCGGGGCAGTGACCGGATCTGGCGGACCTAGGCTCGCGGCTCGACCCCGTCGCATTGGGGCCTGAGTGGTCCTGAGAGCACTGCTTACCGTCTCTCCCGCTCTGAGAGCAGACCCCGTGTTGCCCACGCTGGGACGTCTCAGGCGAAAGTTGTAACGATTTGATTCTGTGTTAGTAGACATGGAAAATTTTCACGACTCACCACTAGGATATTCGCGGTTGATCAGACCGAGTGAACCCACGGTAGCAGAGTCGAGAGGTTTTGTGAGGACTGTTAGAAGTTCAAAAAATGTAACGGTAGACTGCCAGATGAAGCAGTGTACGGTCACACAGTAGAGTCTCGCGGAAAGAACTGGTGTAAGTCCTGTCAATTGCAAGAGCTATCTCTCTAACACAGGTACATAGTAATATATATAGTACGGAATGAAACGGAATCCGGTGCGGGCAAAGTAGGATGGAAAAGAGTATAGTTCAGGCGGAAGTGATGTCACGTTCGCGCTACA
>JACKQL020000304.1:0-10669 GCA_018296165.2 Termitomyces sp. T153 | reverse complement strand
CCCCATAACAATGGCCAACCGCTTGGTCTCAGGTTTCTGTCCCTCATAGGAACACCTGTGTCCAACCACTACAATCTCATCTGCACAGACTACTGACTTCTTCCCAGAAAAAGTTCCTCCAGCATATTTGATTCTTTGTAACACTCTGTTTACATTCTGCAGATGTTCCCATACAAATCTCCTAATGCCTGGATTTTCTGGGATAAATTCATAGCCTCCATCTGGCAACTCATACCTATGAGGTGGGCCTCTGATTGGCACATCATCAATATATGGCCAAGTTACATGAGGTATCTCATCTTTCAAGATGAAGGTAATGTCATCATGAAAGATTGGTACTGAATTTGTCCAGCCCATTGGCAGGGTTACCAACCTTAGAGCACCAAAGGGTGTCTGGAAGGTGGTATAGTCCCTAGACTTCACATCCAACACTCTCTCATCATATCCCACATACAAGTCAAAGATTCCTCCACAAGCTCTGCCAGCAAAATGACTAGCCAACTCTTCAGTTGCTGGTGGCAATCCAGAATGTGCTATGGTCACTTTGTTTAAAGGTTCCAAGCTGTGAACTATCCTCAAACTTTCACCATCCTTCTTCAATACTGTGAACCACTGGGATCTGTATGAAGAGTTGGATGGCTCATACACTCCTGCCTCAATTTTCTGCTTTATCATCTGGCAGATTTTATCTCTGAGTCCAGGAGCAATGGGAATGTTCCTCAATACCCAGGGGGTGTGAGGAATTACTGGCATCACTACAGGAGGGAAGAATTCCTCCTTGAGCCTACCTCTTTGAGGATCATCCCATGCAAAAGCCCTATTCTGCAGCATCATTAGATGATGTACTGCCTTCATCTCCTCTGGCCACAAGAAACCATCACTATGTGCTTGGTCAATGATCTCCTTGCCCTCAGCAGTGTACCTCCCTATGGATTTGAAATCAGGTGGGCTTGGGTCTAACTGTGGCATGTCTGCTAGTGGATCCCCAGTGATATACCTTTCAATTCTAAACTCCTCAGGAGAGGTTCCTAGTACAGGTTTCACCTTTCTAGCAACAGGTTTGTATTTCTTAGAAAATACTTGTGCAGTTTCCCCCACACCTGCTTCTAACTCTAGGCTTCCCTGCTGTACTAAGATTTCTTCTAACTTCTCTGGTATCTGACACAGCTGCCCATTTAGATAGGCTGCTAATGTCTTCTCATCTCTTCCTCCCACATCTCCCTCTGCAGCAGAGGCCTGCAGGTACACATTTCTCAACTCCTGGTTCTTGAATCTACTATGATTTATAGTGTATCCAGTCACCATTACTTCACCATTCTCCTTCTCCCCAATCATCACTGCCACCTCTCCCTGGTCACTGACCAGATCATTGAGATTTAAAATTTTGGATCACTATCTCCTCCAACACCTGCCTTTGGCACCTTCCCTCTTTGAAGAGTGGGCAGGGCTGTCCAGCAACCAGTATTAGGATCTCTGATAGTTATGATGGCACTGCCATCTTGAAGGTTTTGTATGTTGCTCTCTGTCAGTGTGTCAAATGGACAACCCAACAAGACAGTATAAGCTGGCTTGACAAAGATATGCACTTGTAGATAAATGGTGAAGCCTTCAGCAAAAGTAAATGGCACATTTTTGGCTAAACCAACTGATGTATTCACTTGACTGTTGGCACTCTCCATCCTTAAGCATATGTCTGGATCCCAAGTCAATCCTAAACGAAGTGCCTCATCTAGTGCTATACAGACTATCTGAGAACCACTATCTAGAATTGTCTCTACTTGTCCCCTCTGATTGACAATGGAGTTCAAGGATCTCAACACTTGCAAATCTCTTGCCACATACACCACTACTGGCTTTTCTCCTGGAGGGATATTTTCCAAGTAAGTGGCTACACAATCCTGATGCACTACTGCACCAGTAGGCAAATCATCCTGTGTTCCATCTGCAATGAAATAGGTTGCCATTGGTAGGTCATTGACATCTACTTTGTCAGGTGGTTTCTTCTCCCTTACAGTCTGCTGTTGAACTGCTACTCTTGGGATATTGGGATCCCTAGACTGAGTCCCTGATTTGAGAGTCAATTTTTGTATCATTGCCTCCCTTAATCCAGGAGCCACATCTAACAGTTCTCCAGTACTGAAAGGTACAGTAGCCTCCCAGAGCTTATCAATGGTCCTATCCCACTCCTTCCTCTTTGTTCCTGTTAAGGAACTTTTAACAGTGTCCTGCACTGGCAAGTCTGGTCCCTCATTGAGGGCTGGAACCTTCTCAAAAGGTAGGTCCAGTTTTGGTGCAACTCTAGGTGGAATCACCAGAGTTAGCTTTTCTTTCCAGGGTTTTTCAGGGGTTCTCTCTGGCAATGAGGATACTCCTGGTTGAGATGCCTCTTTCCTGATTGCCTTCATTGAGTTATTTAAAAATCCTTAGAGGAAGATTTCTGTCCCTCAGGACTGGCTGTGTTTCTAGTGTTGATCAACACACTGAGCATCTCAGCCATTTTATTGAAACCTTTCTCCAAGTCTCCCAAGCGGTCTGACTCCTTATATTGAATGTGCTCTAACATGTCATCCCTTGTGTCCCTAGCAGAGTTTACATAGGTAGAGTAAGTGACTGCCTCTGGAGAGTCATCTTCTGGCCATCCAAAGTACATATTCACCTGCTTATCATGTACTTGTGCTAGTCTAGCATGAGGAGATATACCAGCAGGATCCCTAGGTAAAGGAGCACCATTAGGTAGTCTGGCTCTCCCTTCCAATAGGATGATCCATCCTTTTTGTACATCTCCCTTGATGACTTCACACTCTGAGATTCTATGTCCAGTTTGCCAACAATAGAAGCAAGTAACACCACTTCTCCCAGAAGTTGGAAATGTAGGAGGCCCTTCTGTCCTTATACCCTGGCTTCCTTTGGTATTTAAGAAGGTATTGTGCATGCCCAACTGACCAGCTTGCAAAGCTTGCATGGTGCTCTGGATGCTCCCCATTTGTTTCCCAATGGTAACCACAGCATCTTGGAGATGAGCCATTTTCTCCTCCACTTCCTCCTCCTTAATGTCCCCCCTACTAGTTTCCCTTTTTTCTATTTTCTCCTCTCTAGGGCTCCTTACAGTACCACCATCTATCAAGGTCCCCACTACTGTCAGCACTTCTGATAGGTCATACTTGTTGTCCTTGTGCCTATTCCTAGCAGGGTCTTTGTAGTGGCCATATCTACTGATCAACCTCTCCTCAATCACATCTCCAAAAGCTGGTGTAAAGCACCCCAGGAATTTGTCTACCAGAGACCCATTCCCAGTGACATTAGCCAACTTCTTAGCCTCAGCTCTAAATTTTCTTATGAGAGAATGGATTCTGTAGTGTCATTCCTACTAAGTCTGGCATGTTCTCTGCAGATTCTGTTCAGGTTTGCAACACTACCTGTGTCATCCACTGCTTCTGGATAAGACTCCTTGATCTCTTTCTCAAAAGCAGACCAAGTATAGTCATCTCCAAAGGAATCAAAGCCCAGCCATTCCTGTTCAGTCTGAGCATCCACATACTCCAAGATTCTCTTTTTCCTTTCTTTATCTCCTTGGATCCCAGCATGCTCAAACAGAGAGATCATCCTTTGTAAAAAGCAACGAACTTCAGAGGGCTCAGTGTGCTTAAACTTAGGTGCATCCCTGCTGTCAGGCAGTGGTAGTTTGTATCTGATATTTTGCTCCATAATTGAGGCAGTAGAAACTGGTTGAGTAGTAGGGTACAGTTCTTTGAGTAAGCTTGAAATTACTTTCTCAGTCTGAAGTTTTCTCTTTCTGAGTAAGGTTTCAGGGTCAGGCAAAAAGGACTTTGAACCACTGCTATTGGTCCTAGTTTCTCTTTTCCTTAATGTAACAGAGTTTTTCACCTTGGTTGCAATAACTTCAGGTGTTTTGGGCCAAGATCCAGGTGGTGCAAAACTAATGTTTCACAAGGGTTGGACTTCCTCAAGGAAATCCAAAAAGTGAGTTTTGGGCAACAAAAGCCCCTTGCGGTGGGCTCCAGATGATGCAAAATCGGCAAAATTGGCTTAGTTTTCAAACTCAGCTCAAAACTCCGACTCACAAAGGTGTTCGGGACTTTGTTTCACGTAGCTCACTCTAAAAGTGTCGTATCCCATTGCCGTGCCATATGCTGGTATCTGGTCTCTCAAATGAGCAAGCGCACCATCTTCTGGGACTCGAAGTTGTCTCCACCAAGGATATCACAATTATTTTTAAGTCTTTCGAAGACTCTCGCCCCTCCTTTGTTCTCACCATTTATGGCTTAACCTTTATGAACTCGGAAGAAGCCCGCTCGGTCGTCACAGATCTGGTCATCGATTGCATACAGGACTCAGAGCAAGTAATGAAGCATATAGTCGACTGCTCTACAGGAGATGCAGATTTCATAGCAAGCGACATTTTTAACAACATATCAGTAAAATTCATTGACGTGAAAAGAAGTAACGCAAATGGAGGCAATTTCAGAGGGTGGAATGTATTTCTTCACCACTCATACCTATCTGACGATGACCACGTCAAACTTATCCAACTCATGAGGACATGCACATTCCCGTCAGCCACATCAGGATTTGGTCTGCCCCTCTTAGGTAACGAAACCCTTCAATGCATCAGCTGTAAATCGATCGACCATGATACCCCAAACTGCCCCTTCCCGGACCTACCAGGGTGGCTAGGCTATAAACCTGTACCAATACAGCCAAACAACGCCCCAAGCAACGCGTATAATAAAGACATAGGACGGGGTCAAGATAACGCAAATAGCAACATGGGGATGGGTAGAGGCAGAGGAGGAGGAGGCCGTGGAAGTAGGCCCTATGGACGCCGGGCTTTCTGAGGGCATTGGAACTAAATGGCCTCTAATTAGTCCCAAGTACTACGAAATGTAATGTCGTCTTGATATACACTTAAAATTGATATTCTATCTGTGTGTCAAGACTGGATTTCATGTGAACATGAAATTCAAGCGCGCTACCTTGTAAAATAATGTGGGATGTTACTAGCAAGGATGATAACCAAACAAAGGTGTAAGACTGAAATATATTGGCCATACGTGGTACATGTAGGTCTGAAACTGAGTCGAAAGACAAAAAACGGCAGTCTATAAAAAATAGAGGAAGGTGCCGTACAGCAGTCCTGCTTAAGCTGAAAGTTTCCCAGGTACAAACCCCACTATGTCTTGCAGATCCTCGAAGCAACGTCCCCCCTGGGCTCTTGGGAAATGAGCCCACCCCAGGAGGGCATGGTTGGCCCCCTGGTAAGTCTTATCAACCACAACACAGACAAGCATCAATACATTCAGTCACCCTATTTTTCATACTAGATTGAGCATCTCTAATGCTGGTGGACCATACAAGAATGCCACCACTCAGGTCCCTGATGCCGACAATAGAGATTACGGAGGTGGATCACCCACAAGTGCCTTAGAAGGCAACGAAGGGATACAAGACCATAACGGTTTTCAAATGGGGAATATTGATGATTTTAATGAATCATTTTTGGATGGATTAGAACAGGAAAGCTCACGAAATGTGGAAAATAGAAGGCGAACTCCAAATTCCAGGTCAACAAAAAACACCAAAGCAGCCATCTGGATTGGAACTCTCAACCTGCGAGGGTACAGAATGACGGGTTCATCAAAATCTGAAACTAAGTGGAACCACATCAATCAGATAATCAGAGATAAGAAAATAGGTATACTGATGGTACAAGAGACGCACCTGACAGAGGGAAGGAAGAACGATCTGGAAAAATTTTTTGGTAAAAGAATGTTGATATTTCACTCAGGTGACCCCGAAAACCCTACAAGTAAAGGAGGAGTTGCGGTAGTGCTGAACCGTAACCTGATCAACGTCCAAGGGGCAGAGATGACCGAAATAATACCAGGAAGGGCCATGATGGTATCTTCAAACTGGCATAAAGATGAAGTAATCAACATCCTAGTAGTTTATGCACCTAATGTCACAGAACACGAAGGAAGGGAGAATGGAGTGTTCTGGAGAAGAATCAGAAGATATTTCATTGAGAACCCAAGAATAAGAGTTGACGTACTAGCGGGTGACTTTAATGTGGTTGAAGATCCACAGGATAGGGCACCAGCAAGGAATGACCCAAACAAGGCAATAGAGGCACTCGATGAACTTAAGCAAACACTGTACATTAAAGACGCGTGGAGAGAAACATTCCCATCTAAAAGGGCCTTCTCCTTTCTCCAAAGTGCTACATCATCCATGTCTAGAATAGATCGAATATATATGTCAGATATATTGACGGTTTCTACATGAGAATGGGACATATCACCGACAGGCATACCTGGCACCGATCACCATCTCACGACTGTCCAAATTGCGCATGCGGATGCTCCTGTGATGGGAAGAGGTAGATGGGTGCTTAGAAAACATGTAATGTGTGATAAAACCTTCAGAAATTTTGTCGTTAGCTCTGGTGTGGAAGCTGTGAAGGAAATAGAGAGGTCAATAGGACAACGGAGCCAGGAGAAAAACCCACAAAAAATATATGCTAGATGGAAAAGAGGCATAATAACGATGGCAAAGGAGAGGGACAAAGCAATAATCCCAAAGTATAGAAGGGAAAGAAGAACACTAGAGTCAGAGAAAGAAGCTATTCTTGAAGATACAAACCTCGACACAGAGGATGTCAGAAAATCCTTGGATAAAGTAACAAATAAAATTGCAGAACACGAAATGAAATATCATGCCATAACAAGGGAGAAAGTAACAATCAAGAATAGGCTCGAAGGAGAAACAATGTGCAAATACTGGACAAAGTCGAATAAAATAAGCACTCCAAGAGACTTAATAGATGCGCTGAGAAAGATCAACCCCACCCATTCAGAACATATCTATGAAAAGGACTCAAGGAGAATGGCAGAACTATTGATGCAATACCATAATAACCTCCAATACCAATTCAGAGGGGTCACATCCAAAATCAGAGACGAGAAGATAAACAAGGTACTGGGGAACATTGATGCCCACACCATGGAGTTCCAGAGCTCTGAGCTAGGCAAAGTTATCAGCGAAGAAGAATTGCTTAAGGCCCTCAAAGATGCAAACAATAGCTCAGCCCCCGATCCAGATGGAATACCCTATGATTTTTGGAAATCTATGCAGGGACAGTTTGTCAATGACTGCAAACTAAATCAAAGAGGGGGAACTCAAAGACTAACGTGCAATCTAATGAGTCTACTTTCTATGCAGTGTGAAGATATTCAGAGATATGGAATTGACCAAGATTCCAATTTTGCTGATGGGTGGATGTGCCCATTGTACAAGAAGAACGATAGAACGGACATAGCAAATTATAGACCAATCACCTGTTTAAACACTGACTATAAAATATTCACTAAGTCCCTAGCAAATAGACTTTCCGTCATCATAGGTGATCTTGTCCACCCAAGCCAAGCAGGCTTCATCCCAGGAAGGAGTATCTCTGAACAAACTAAGTTGATTCGAATGATGATGCACTATGCTGAGGCCAAACAACAGGATGGTCTAATTGTAGCGTTAGACCAGGAAAAGGCATATGATAAGATAGCGCATGACTACCTATGGAGAACCCTTGATAAATTTGGAATCCCTTCCACCTTTTACCTTTACCAATATAGTAAAGTCACTGTACGAGAGAGCTGAAACTAGAATCATGGTAAACGGGGTATTAAGCTCACCATGGAAAATAACAAGAGGGGTAAGACAAGGTGATCCACTATCGTGCCTCCTATTTGACCTGGCAATTGAACCGCTAGCAGCCAGCCTAAGAAGATCTAACTTAAAAGGTTACGAGATTCCAGGCCAAG
This sequence comes from Termitomyces sp. T153, assembly GCA_018296165.2. Classification (NCBI taxonomy): domain Eukaryota; kingdom Fungi; phylum Basidiomycota; class Agaricomycetes; order Agaricales; family Lyophyllaceae; genus Termitomyces; species Termitomyces sp. T153. The sequence continues at coordinate 2,834 of JACKQL020000304.1, read as the reverse complement.
TAGAGAAACTGATCGCAAACCTGTTTGCAGATGATACTACTATGTTCCTGTCAAAAAACAATGACTTAGAAGAGCTCAATATAATATTGGATGACTGGTGCATTGCTTCGGGTGCAAATTTCAATACCACAAAAATGGAGATAATCCCAATAGGGACGAAAGAATACCACCAAATGGTTCTGAAGGAAAGAACCACAAAACCAGGAGGATTGATGATCCCAAATGGCATACACATTGTCAAAGATGGATGTTCCATCCGTATATTAGGAGCCTGGTTTGGAAACAATGCCGACCTTAGTGCTCCGTGGTCTACAGTACTAGAAAAGATCGATAAAAGTTTGAATGTGTGGGAAAAGAGTAATCCAACCATGGAAGGGAGACGCCTGATAGTCCAGATGGTGATAGCTGGTATGACGCAGTACCTAGCTCAGGTACAAGGTATCCCAAGTCATATTGAGACCTTACTATCCAGGAGAGCAAATAGATTCATGTGGGCTGGAAAAAGCTCCTTAGTAAATGCAGAAACTATGTTTAAACCCCTACATGATGGTGGGCGAGCGCTGGTTGATATCAAAAGTAGAAATAAGGCCATAAACATTATGTGGCTTAAATCTTATTTAAAATTTGGGTCTGAGCGACCTATGTGGGCTAAAGTTGCTGATGTTTTAATGGCTATGAATGCTCCTAAGCTAGAAGAAGGGGTAGATATAAGAGTAAAGGTAAACCCCTTCTTACAAACATGGAGGACTATTGTGTCGTCTCGTAGGGAAATTTGCCCTGATATAACAAGTATAATAAAAACAGCTAAAGAGTTCAATGTACGTCCTGAAGGCTTAGCTTTCAGCCGTGAAATAATGGAAGAATTACCAATTTGGTACCACTTTGCAGCAGACCCTAAGATACATAAGATGAACAGTGGTAAGGTAGCGGAATGCTTAAAAGCAAAGCATAAGGTAAAGACTGTGGGTGAAGCATCAGAACTAGCAAATATTCTGTCGAATTGTGGCCATGTTGAAAGTGACGAATGCAAATGCCCTGGATGTATGACGTTAGAAAACACCAAAGGATGCCTGCACCCTCACTCATGCGTAAACAGAGCAAACGACATGCTCAATACCCTCCCAAGTAAATGGGATCCTAGGGCAGAACAGCCAGATGACAGAATCAACCAGATGTGCAGTGAACACCAGGATGAGGATACATCACCAGTGGTCTGCTTTAATGCCAGACTGGTCACTGAAGGCTCCATGGCGGACCTATTTTGGATCTTCACGACTGGCCCAACGTACCACTATGTCTACCTCCGGCAAAACCGAATGGAAGACCAAATGCCATTAGTAGCATACATAGGAGGAAAGTCACATACCACAAGAGAAAACCGTGGTGTATGAATTATAGGGGCTGGTGTATACTTTGAGAATATGTATGAGCTGAATGCTAGTGAGATGTGGATAAGTAGTGAAGACAAACCAAAAAAGGGCAGCACCCTATTGGCGGTACTACTAACGTCAATGAAGGCTGGAATCAATAAACCGCTGGTAATAAAAACAAGGGATAAGGATGTAATATCATCTCTAACCAAAGACACAAGAGAAAAAGAAGACTCCGGTTTTGTGGATACCATGAATTCGGGTCTCCTCCGGATAGTTTTAGGAAGACTGAGGATGCATACGGCCCCAGTCACTTTCATGGACTTGGACGGGACCCAAGTCTCAATGTACGAGAAGAAAGCCACCTCTTTGGCAAAAGCTGCTCTCAAAAAGGAGAGACCAATATTACTACCCCCTATCCCAACAGAACTACACCTCACCGGTGCGAAACTTTCAAAGATCATGCAGACAATAGCCTATAAGACTATCATGAAAATGAAAAGTATTTGCGAGAGACCGCGAACAGGAAAAACAATGGAAAGCATTATTAGTCATGTGAAAGGAGTAAACAGAAGATCGCCGAGCAGAAAACAGATATGGTCAAGCCTGCGATGCAAGGATTTCTCAAAACCCCTGCGAATGTTCCTGTGGAAATGTGCCCATGATGCATACAAGGTGGGAACGTACTGGGATAAACCTTTGATGGACCCTGTCCTGAGAGAACGAGCCCAGTGCAAACACAATGGGGAAGTCGAATCGATGGAACACATTCTGACCAAGTGTAAGTGTACAGGCCAAGGTCTAGTCTGGAGTACGGTACGCAAGATGTGGAAGAATAAGACAGATAATGAGTTCCCAGAAACTAGCCTAGGCTCAATCCTTGGCAGTGCTCTTTTAACAATAAAAGACGAAGAAGGAAAACCATCTCAAGGACTAACACAACTTTATAAAATAGTAGTAATGGAAGCGGCCTCCTTCATATGGGCGATAAGATGTGAAAGGGTTATAAGACATGATGATGTACCACTTAGTGAAGTGGAAATATCAAATAGGTGGAATGCTGCCATCAAAAAGAGAGCAGAGACAGATTTTAAACTGACAAACAGGAGACTGGAGAAGAAATCGATCCCCTTACCCCCAGTGATTGAGATGTGGAAAGACACGCGTGTTGTAGACATGACACCATGGCAAGGATCACAATATGTGACCATGGGCGGGGTTTTAGTGGGTAGTAGGCTGTATTCACGAGATGGAATAGGATAGGTAATACGCGGCCTGAGTCCCACACACGTGCATAAAGGCATTTCCTCGCGGAGATAAGAAAATCGCTGCCCAATATGGAACCTGGTTGTAATCCCAGGTGTGCAGCCAGCAGGTGGTGGGGACTCGCCAAGGGCGTCGTCCTCCATCACTGTATTCGCTACTCCAAAAAAATAAAATAAATAAATAAATAAAAATAAATAA
>JACKQL020000303.1:0-10699 GCA_018296165.2 Termitomyces sp. T153 | reverse complement strand
GGGTTAGTTTGACCATGTTGAACACCAGATGAAGCTGGCACATCCCGGTAGGGAGTTGGAGTCGATAGGCCAAGGATCTTACCTGTTGTTCCACTGTGAATGGTCCTAACTGGTGGTGTGACAGCTTTTTTGAGGGACAGGTGGTCATAATGTCAGAGGCATCCATGTAGACTCAATCTCCAGGCTGATATCTGTCCTCCAGGATCCTCCCACAGTTGTAGTATCATACCATGTTGTCTTTTGCTTTTGCCAGTGTGGTCCAGGCTTCCTCCTGGGACTTCTTCATCTGGTCCACAAATTTGATTACTGCCTCATTCTCTGAGGGTTGGGCCCGGGGTTCAAAACCCATGCGCAGATGCTATCTGGTGTTGAGGAAGAATGGGGAAAACTGAGTGGACAAGTGAACATGGTTGTTGTACTGAAATTCGGTGTCAGGGAGGAGTTTGTCCCAGTCATCTTAGTGCTTGTTGCAAAAGAGGCAGAGATACTGTTCCAACTCCTAGTTTACATGCTCTGTCTAGCCGTTGGACTGTGGATGGTAGGCGGTGGTGGTGTGGAGCTTTACTCTGAGCAGTTGGTAGAGCTCACAGGTGAACTCTGCCATGAATTGTGGTCCCCAATCTGAAACATAGGCATCAGAGAGGCTGTGGAGCTTCCAGACATTCCTCTGTTACAGGTTTGCAGTGCCCATGGCAGAGCAGGTGGTGTGAGTTGGAATGAAGTGCACTCTCTTTCCATACAGATCCACCACCACCATGATCACATTATAACCATGGGCATCAGGGAGCTCTACAATGAAGTCCACAGATGCTACACTCCATTGTTCTGCAGGCACTGGGAGCAGGTGTAACTGTCCATAGGGGAGTCTATGCTGGGGCTTGGTCCGGAGGCAGAGATTGCAGGTACTGGTGTAGGATCCAATGTACCAGGACATCTAGGGCCACCAGTAGTTCCATGACACTAGCTCTAGTGTCTTCCACTGCCCCAGGTGCCCTGCAATGTGGGAGTCATGGTGTTACTCCACAATCCTCCAATGGAGCTCCAGGATGTTGGGGACATAGATACAGTCTTGGAAGGTCAGGATTCCATCTTGGAGAGCCCATTTGTCAGTGCAGACTGCCTTGACACCTGTAGCATGCCCCAATTTCAGTGTCTGAGCAGCCTGCGCCACAAGCTCCTCCTGTTAACCATCCTTATTACCCTGTCAGATGTCCTGGAAGATGTTTGCTTCTGCTCTGTCGACAGTAAGGCCCTCTGTGGCTTGGATTGCAAACAATTTGGGGTGGAGGAGCATGATGTTACTGTTATCCCCTTCTCCTGTTCCATGATCTGCCCTCTGAGACAGGGCATCTGGTTTTCCCATGCTCCAGCCAGGCTTGTGGTGCAAGGAGAAGTCAAAGTTGGCAAGGTAGAGGGACCATTAGGCCTGCCAGCAGTTAAGCTTCTTGGCTGTCCAAAAGTATTTGAGGTTCTTGTGATCTGTCCAGACCTCAAACTTGTGCCACACACCTTTGAGAAAGTGCTGCCACTCCTTAGATAATCAGATGATGGCCAACATCTCCTTATTGTGGATCTCATAGTTCCACTCCACCATGTTCAGGCTTTTGGAGTAGAAGGCCACTGGATGCCACTTCCCATCCTCCAGAGACTGCTGTGAGAGCACTGCCCCCATGGCAAAGTCAGAGCTGTTGGCCTCTACATGGAAGGGAGAGTTGTCATCTGGGAAAAGGAGAACAGGTCTAGAGGTCACAGCATGTTTGAGGGTGTTGAAGGCTGACTGCTCTGGAGGTCCCCAGCTCCACATAACATCCTTTTCTATTGATGAGTTTGGAGATGAGGGGGAGAGGGTAGTGATTCTTCACTGTCATGGCATTGAGTACCCAGTAGTCCTGTACCAGTCAGAGGGAGCCATCCTTCTTCTTGATGAAGAAGACCAGAGAAGCCATCAGGAATTTGGATGGTCGGATATGACTGGAGTCAAAGTTCTCCTGGAGGAAGGCATCAAGCTCGTCCTGCTCTCTGGGTGTGAGGGGGTAGACCTTACAGCTGGAGGGTGCTAAGTTAGGCAGCAGTTCAATGGCATGGTCCCACCTCTTGCACTCTAGAAGTGAGTCAAAGGAGGCCTTGGAGAACATGTCCTCAAATGCATGCAAGTAGGGGGGTACTGCCTCCCAGAACTCTTTAGGCATGGTGTTAGTGGCAAAGGCCTGGGCCAGCCTCTGGGATGTGGTTTGGCTAGCCCTGATCTCTGCAACAGAGAGCAGCTGGTGGATAGCAGTCACATAAATTTGATCCCCTGCCTCTATTGCTTTGTCTAGGAGCTCTGGTTGGTGTATGCTGCCAAACTCCCCTCCACGCTCCTCCTCTGGGGCTCTGCCATTGCTCCAATCATCCTCATAGAGGGCCTCCCTACAAGGGAATGCCAGAGGCAGGGGGTCCAGGAGGTCTAGATCAGCAAAGGGGAGAGGGCCGGTGCGACATGCTTGGATGGCTGTGCATTCCTGGACTTGGGTCTGACACTCTGCTCTGTCCTCTGCAGTGCAGGTAGAGCACTTCCTGGGGCATCTGCTCATGGTCACCTCTCCTCTGGTCTAGTGAACCTCAGGGTTATGCTCTTGGAGCCACATGAATCCAAGGATCATGTTCTGCCTCCCCAGACTAGTGATGGCAAATATGGCACACTCCACATGGTTTTGATATTAGAGAACTAGATCCACCATGGAGCTAATAGCACCAGCTTTGTTGGGCATTCTGTCAATGTTGTACACTGGAATGGGCTTAGGGAGGGGCTGTGTAGTGAGGCCATGGCATTTGATGAACTTTGTATCCAGGAACAGTCCCATGGCTCTGCTGTCTAGGAGGGCCACAACTCCGCAGGTCTGCTGAGTGTCCATGGTCTTGATCTCCATGTCGAGGCATAGGGAGTGGGCAGATGGGGTGGAGGCCATCACATACTGTTGGAGAATTTGACATGCCCAAGTGGGGCCATGCTGACAGACCTTTGGAGGTGTTAGAGAGCTTGGCAGGGGCTCCAGAGTTAGTACTTGTATATCTGGAGGGGGGCTTCAAGGTTCTTCTGTCTCAGAATGAAGGGCATTGGAAAAGGCGGTTTCATTTTCTATCGACAGACAAGAGAACCTGTTAGCACCCAGCAATGGAGGCATACACCTCATCCGTCACTCAACTAAAAATCCCCCTCAAACTCCGGAGGTGAGGAACACATGTCATCCTCCTCCAAGGTCAACTCTGGCTTAGGCTCATTGATATGATGTTGTCACACCATTGGGAACATAATAAACACCAGAAGTAAAAAAAACATTAATTAAGGCTGAAAACTGTAAGCCTCCTGGTAAAACAAGTTCCAGCAACATTATCCCTTTAAATACACCAGAAGAAATACAGAACAGGATAGGACAAGGACTATACTAGACTATACACTCAATAATAGTCCAATCACTGTAATGGGAGGGGAAGCATGGGACTGGCAAAAGCACCTGAGTGGCATCAATCCTGGCAAGATCTAGATCTGATCTAAGAATAACCAGATTGAAATGTTGACTGAAAGGAGGTAAAGGGGGAATGAATGAGAAAGAATGGAATGAAGGAAAGGGAAAGGAAGATGAATGGAAGAATATGAAATGAATGGAATGAAGGAAAGGGAAAGGAAGATGAATGGAAGAACCTGAATGGGAAAGAACCTGAAAGGGGAAGAATATGAAATGAATAAAGAAAGATGAATGAAATGAAGGGAAGGGAAAGGAAGATGATTGGAATGAATGGGAGGAGACAGATGAATGGAAGAACCTGAATGGGAAAGAACCTGAATGGAGAAGAATATGAATGGAAGAAATACAAAGGAGGGAGAGATAAATGGGGCAAATGGAGGCTAATAATGCAAAGGATGAATGATGGAACCAGGAACTGGCCTGTGGCACTGAAACAGGCATGCCAAAAGGGGGAATTAGAATAACAGTTATGAATAAGGGGCTGGAAAGTATGGAACCAAAAGTTACATGTAGGGGGTGGTCTGTGCACTGTAGAAAGAGGTATAAATAGCCCAAGTAGAGTAGCAAATAAACAGGCAATTAATAGGCAAAGGCTCAGTGGTTCCCAGGGAGTGAATCACTTAGGCTGGAGTTTGTTGAAACACCTCTACATTCAGAATAGAAATATTTTGGAAGTAAACCCCTTCAACTTCAAGCATTTATCAAGACATCAGTGTGGAATTGGAGTAGACTGCCTAAGTCTTCAAGAAAGCCCCAGAACTATCAGTATTACTCTAACCCAGTACTACATCATCCAGCGGTGGAGCTCTAGTGGTGTCCTTTGCAGCCAGGAGCTGCAGGAGAAGTTCCTCTTGCTCCACCATGGAAAGGTAGCATACCTCCAGGCCCAAGGGACAGTGCCATGCAAAGTGCCTGGGCTTCTTGCATCTCTGACACAATAGCGGGGCTGTGCAGAGTTGACAGGCCACATCCTCATCCATGGGGATCCCTGGTAGTAGGGGACGAGCAGCAGGGGCAGCTGGAGCAAGAGCTGGCACTGAGTGAGTAGGCATGGAGAGGCAGAAGTTGCTGACCACAGCAGGGCACAGCATGGAATGGGGGCGGTGGAGCTCTCTCTGGATCTCCATGAGCTGCCATTGGTCCTGGGCCACCTTGTACCACAACACAATCTTTTCATTGTCAGGGCAACCCTCTGCCAGGCTGTCAATGTGTTCCACCAAGGCAGGGTGCAAGCTGTCCCAGAAGGTGAGGCACAGTTGGAGGCTGTTGGAGTAGGCAGCCTATTCGACCAAGGCTTGGAACGAGTCAATGTACTCATCCAAAGTATGCTTCCCTTGTCTGTACTGCTCCCTGTTGCACAGCATCAGTGCTGCCATCTTGGTGGGGTCCAACAGAAAGAACTCTGTGCACAAGTCCTTCTCAAAGGTGGCCCAGTCTGGGAAACTCCCCACCCCTCCGGAGTGGTGGAAAACTCACAGCACATAAGTGGAGGCTCATCCAATCTTCATGTGTGACAGCACCCAGGCTATTTTCAGCATGTCAGAGTTAAAAGCATCCCTGCTGAGGTGGATGTAGGTGAGGCAGAAGCCTGGACCTGCATGCTACACCTAGAAATCCAGGTGCAATTAACACAATCATCTCTCATCCACTATACAACCAAACTCTCTACTTTACATCAAACTATAGATCTTATCTCCCAGTTGCTCCTGTAGGAATCTCTCTCCACCAGAACAAGCACTGTCATATGCATCTGGCAGTGCTGGGCAAGGGATCTGTGGCCACAGAGTCACTGGAGCTGCCAGAGCAGAGGCCACAGCAGGCAGAGTTGGTTCCTTGGCCATGAGAGGGGCAGAGTTAGGGCTTAGGCATTCTAGCAATGCCTGGAGGGATTGGGAGATGAGATCCATTGTCTGACAGAGGGTAGAAAGTTCAGTCATGTGGTGGGTGAGAGATGATTGCATTAATTGCACCTGGGTTTCTAGGTGGAGCAGGCAAGTCCAGGCTTTGTCCTGCAGGGCTGGGGCCTCCGAGGGTGTGTCTGGGTTGGCAAGCTGAGACATAGAACTCTGTAATGCTTAATCCTGGCAGAGAAGTGGCAGATAGTGGCTTGGAGGTTCCTTGCAGCTCTGCAGGGCTTCCAGGCCAGTTTTAGGAGACTTGTTCTGCTGTAAGGGCAACCTCCAGTGTGGCAGATCGGAGTCACGCAGCTAGCAGAGGGGAATCCAAAGTATATTAGTGGAGTAAACAACAATACAAATTGGTAACTAATCACCTAGCAGAGGGGAATCTGAAGAGAACAAGTCTAAGGATCCCTGCTGCTTGGTGCAGCACATCAGCAGGTGGCAGAGGCATGGGAACTACTGTACAGGTGACTGGAGCTACTCCTAACCTCAGGGCAATGGTTGCTGAGGTAATACAGAGAACTCCAGGGTTCTGAAAAGAGCCCCAGAGATGTCAAACAAGCTGCAGAGGTGCTGGAACCAGTCACAGAGGTTGGAAAAGGAAGTCCCCTGACAAATGGAGCTTTTCCACTCATCTCTTTTACTATGCTGACTTTGGCCTTTCTTTTTGAAATCAATGTGTTGATAGTCCTGTCATTGTCAATATCAGTAAAGGAACTCTTTACTATAATTTCTATTATATTTCACTCAGTCAAGTAAACCTTCCTTTGGAGTATTCCATTATTCTTACTATAATGCCCAAATACAGACCAAACCTCACTTCACTTGGTTAGGTTTTCACTATTCACAACTCTTGCAAGTGATTATCATTCAATAGATCATCTTTAATATACTTGAAAATTTAGAATCATTGATGAATCAAAGTCTCCTCCAGCTTCTGTCCTCTTTTTACTCATACACTTCAAAGAGCATATTTGACAATTTCTTGACATCAAAATATACTAAAGAAAAAGAAATTAGGGAACTAAGTGGTACTCATACTTAGCAATTGTATATTTGACTTGATTCATTCTGAAAATCCCTTTCCAATACTCTATCTAATCAAGATTCATTACACATCACACATCTGTTTTCTTCAACTCAATATATCTGACCATACAATCATCTAATCACAAATTATACACCTTCAAATCAAACCAGGACCTAGCATACAGCTATCAGCAATCCATTCTATCCAAACATACATATATGTCATAGTAATGAGCAAAAAACCTCCTGTTCTAGGCCCTTAACAGAGGACTATCAAATTTACACATTCTATATAAATACTGCCTTTTGAAGCTTTTTCCATCTCAAAGCAATCTTTAATGCTATCTTTACCAATAGTTCCATTAGCATAATACATGAAACCCACCATCCTTTTCCAGAGGCTGTCATAATGTAGTCAGATATCCATTGAGAGCAGGAAAAGTTGGAGATGATCAGGAATAAGGTTGACTCTAAGTATAAGAACTGATTACTGTTATAAGAATACACACTTTCAAGTCTGAATGCACACCTGGAAATCAGAAAGCCAGCATACAGCTATCAGCACTCCAGTCCAAGTATAGCCTCACTTTGTTTGATTTTACAATTCAATGTTAGTACCACATGACTCCAAGTTAGAGGCTATCAACAATCATTTTCAAGCCAGATTTATAGTCCAAACATACTATATATCATAAACCTCTCAAAGTCCTTCAGAAACCATAGGTTGCTTAGGGATATACACAGGGCAACTATCCTCCTCTCTAAAGGATAGGTAGAAGCTTCTAAGAGTCTTATGCCACTTCTTTGGCCATTTTTGATCATGAAAATTCATTGTCTTGGACTTTTTCAATATAAGAAATACAGGCATGGAATATAAGAAGTGTTGCTTGAAGAGGCACATTAAAAGACAGTACATTTCACATAAGTGATGCTTGAAAAAGGCTAAAAAATGCCTGAAATATCAAGTTTTTATAGCTCAAAAAAACAATGGATTCATTGTACACATGCTATCAACAAAAGTTGTCTGTTGTGCCATTTTTTTCCTATTCAAAGTGTGAAAAACAGCCAAGTTACCCAAAAAGGAAGGTTATTGGTCAGCAGCTGACAAATTTGAATCAGCACAATCCAAAAGTCATTGCACATATTAGGTGCACAGCCACTTTCCCAGGAGTCATCCCATATACTATAGATGGGCTGTAGTCCATGCCTTTGGCATGGGCCTGTAGCTCTTGCTTCATCCCAGACCCAACCTCACTTTGTTTGGTTAGGTCCTTGTATTTCTAACTCAATGCTAAGTCCCAGACTCAACCTCACTTTGTTTGGTTAGGTTTTTGTATTTCCAACTCAATGCTAAGTCCCAGACCCAACCTCACTTTGTTCAGCTAGGTCTTTGTATTTCAAACTCAATGCTAGGTCCCAAACCCAACCTTACTTCATTCAGTCAGGTCCTTGTATCTCTAACTCAATGCTAAGTCCCAGACCCAACCTCACTTCATTCAGTTAGGTCTTTGTATTTTGTTGACCAAGTGTTGCTTTTCTCTTACAATTCAATACATGGAGATTTCATGTATGAACCAATCATGTATCTATATTACATTATTAACAAAATACTACAATGTCCACTGGTATATATTAGAGATGCTGAAAATTATAAAAGTTAGTACTAACCAAGCAATTATTTGAACTGTCACACTTACATTTGTAAACCATTAAGAATATCTATACTACATGGTCCAGCTATAGACATTAGGTGCTGAAGTCCATAGAAGTTAGCAATTTGTTGCTTGAATCCAACAAAAGTCACACTTACATTTGCAAACCATTCAGGATTTCCTGATAGACAATATTTGCAGTCTTTCTTGATGTGTTTTCTGGGTCCAAGATGACTTTGATACAATCTCCTGATGTGCACTGAGAGAGTGCAACATAAAGTTGGCCATGTGAAAAAACTCCTGATCAAAGGTCCAATCCAACATGCTTGACTGATTGACCCTGAGACTTGTTGATTGTCATAGCAAAGGCCAATCAAACTGGGAATTGTCTCCTGCACAATGGAATTGGCAAATCTTCTTCAGAGACATCCATGTTGATTCTTGGAATCAAAACAATTGATCCTGCAAACTTGGCATCTCCACTGATGATCCTACATCTGAGAACTCTGGTGCTAATGTGAGTGACAATCATTCTTGTCCCATTGCAAAGTCCTTTGGTTGTATCCAGATTCCTGAGCAGCATGACAGGAACACCAATCTTCAGAGCCAATTTAGCCAAGGGCAAACTGCTGGCTCTAAGAGAGTTGAGGTATTCCATTGGATACAATCCAAGGCCATTAGGATTCCCATCATCAGATATAATAGAGTCTGCACTCTGCAAGATTTTCTCTTCTCCTGGACATTTCTGCAGAACTTCAGAGTTGATATCCTCTACATCAGAGTTCTTGCCAGAAAGGATGGTACAGTCCAGATAATACTGATCATCTTGATGGTGATCAATATGAGGATAAGTAGAAGAGATCAATCCAGTGACAGAATTGTCATCACAGATCATGGTTTCTGGAAGTTGTACTGTTTCTCCAGGCCCAAGGTTTTTTCCAGCACCAACATCCAATAACCAAGCTGCATGAGCAATGTTATCAGGAGTCTGATCCAATCTCATGTTTTGAACCAAGTAGTGGACTTGAATCTGATCCCAAAGTCTTCCCCTTCTGAGTGAAGCAGCAATCATCTGCTGCCTGAGTCCTCATTGGATAACTGGGAGAGTTTGCCTAAAATCTCCTCCAAACACCACAGTCACTCCACCAAAAGGAACATCCTTCTCCAGGATGTCTCTGAAACCTTGATCCACAGAGTCAATGGCATTTTTGTGTTGCATTGGGACTTCATCCCAGATGACAACTTTGGTTTGGAGTAAGAGTTGAGACAACTGAGTTCCTCTTTTGATATTGGCAATGGATGTTTCCAGAGCAAGAATGGGGATTTTGAACCTTGAATGTGCAGTTCTACCACCCTCCAGCAATAAGGCAGCAATCCCAGATGATGCTACACATAATGCCACATCTCCATTGGACCAAACAGCAGAAGCCAAAGTGTTGCAGACAAATGTTTTGCCACATCCACCTGCACTGTGAATGAATGTCATCTTGCCCAAGTTGTTGTCCACAGAGTCCATAACTTCATTGAAGGCTCCCAGTTGTTCACCATTAAACCTGGCCTTGTTTTCATCCACCCTTCTCTTCAACTCCTCAACATCATAATCTGTTTCTTCTTGCAAAAGCCCATTTCCTGAAATTCTTTGATCAGTATCAATGTCAACTATTCATACAATGTCCAACTTGCCTAGAATCACATTCCAAACTTGTTGGGGTTCTGGCATGTTTGGAAAGTCTTGAAGAGTCTTGCCAAAATTCTTCAGGTTGTCATTGATCAGATGAAGGCCATAGTCATAAACATCTTCATCAGTAAAGACTCTGTCCCTGTACTGCTGGATATTCTCCAATCTGTGTCAAAGATCATCACAAATGGAGTGCCTGAATTCATCCCATAGAGCTTCTGGAGTGGTAGGAGCACAGTGAAATAGGATAGTGCAAAAGAGCTGTCTGAGAGCTGATCCTGATTGGATTGGAGCAGCTTCAGCAAGACACTGCCTCCATTCTGCATCATCTTCTAGAAGACCAAGGGCCTTGCATGCCTCCTTGTAAGTAGGATAAGTGTGGCCATTGACTGTCCTGAGATCAGCCCATGATGTTGCATTGGTCACAACTGTCAGGAGCATCCTAAGGTAGAACCTTTCGCCCTGTTGAGGTCAAGTAAAGTACATCCTCCCAATAGCTGTTCCTCTCTGCCTCTCCTTTCAGGTCCTTTTGGAAGCTTCATAGACAAACTTGGTTGGAAAGCTCTGATAAGTGGTGTTGTTATTAGGGAATCTGGCATTGACTTCAAACCAAGCAGTGAGTGCAGTCTTGTTTGCATTAGGCCTGGCAGCTACCATCTCCAAAGGCTCATTATCTTGAAACTAGACTTCATGTTGGCCCTCCAAATGCACAGGTAATCAATATACAGGGGGATGTTCTCCATGCATGTTGAATTCAAAGATGTGCCAGCAAGCCTCAGGTGCAGAGATGTATCTGGCATCCAAGTGTTCCTTGATTTCATCCCTCTGGTCCATCTGCTCTCCAGCAATCTCCAAAGTTGTCCTATCATGGCCTTTGTAGATGTACTTGTGAATGTACTTGATGGCTTCCACTGAAGCACAGACCTCCACATT
>JACKQL020000302.1:0-10706 GCA_018296165.2 Termitomyces sp. T153 | reverse complement strand
AAGTGGTCACTTGATGAGTACATTGACTCCTTTCATGCCTTAGTTGAACAGGCTGGATATCTGGATAGTCTACAACTCTGCCTAACCTTCCGTGATGGACTCCACCCCTCTCTCAGGGATCATATAGACAGCATGGCAGAAGGGCGCCCAGATGATGAGCAGGTTGATACCTGGTACAAGGTGGCACATGAGCAGTGGCAGCTCATGGAACTGCAACGTGAGCTGCGGCAGATGCAACCCCCAACCTTCCCTTTTTCTTGTGGAGGGTTCACCCCCCAAGCTCTCTCTTCTGCACCTGCACTAGCATCCTCACAACCAGGTGCAGCTCCTTCCTTCATGCCTCATGCTGCTCCCCTGCGCTCCCTACCCCAAGGAGTCCCAATGGATGTTGATGCTTCCCAACAGTGGTCCACCACTCCCCTGCTGTGTTGACGCTGTGGAAAGGCAGGTCATTTTGCCTGTTACTGTCCTCAAGGGCTAGAAGTTTGCTACTTGTCAGCATCAGAGCAAGAAGAGCTGCTCATCCAACTCCTTGCAGCCTGGGATGCCACAGGAACTCCCTCTCCAGACGCACCTATAGCTGTTCATTCTGAGGAAGTGGCCAATAGATTGGAGGAGGTTCCTACAGAGTCTGAGGATTTTTAAAAGGGCAATGGATGACCAGTATGCCCCCATTGCCCAGTACTAATCGTTTTGCTCCCCTGTCCATAGAATCAAATATATCCATTGCCATTGTTGATACTATGCCTGAAATGATAAGCCCCTCCTCAGACATACAAACTCCCCCTCCAGCTAAAGTCTCAGCCAGAAACACACTCCCCAGCACATGCCCTTGCATCCCTGCATGGGAATGCCACCTTCCCCACCATTATGTTGTTGCTTCCACCCCTTCTACCAACTCCCTGAAGCTACAGGTGGAGATTGAGACAATGGACACCCAGCAGATCCAAAGTGTGGTTGCCCTCCTTGACAGTGGTGCAACAGGCCTCTTCCTTGACACTGACTACATGCAATGACACTGCCTGACCACTCGCCCCCTTTCTCGTCCTATCCCTGTATACAATGTTGATGGCATGCTCAATGAAGCTGGCTCTATTTGCTCTGTGGTGGACCTGGTCCTCTGCTACCAAGACCACTCAGAGCGAGCTGCTTTTGCTGTCACTAGTTTGGGAAAGCAAGACATGATCTTGGGGTTCACCTGGCTACATGAACACAATCCAGAGATTGACTGGACTAAGGGTGAGGTGAAGATGAGTCATTGCCCATGCCGCTGCATTATCTGTGCAGAAGAAGCCCATATAGAGTAGAGAGCCAAAGTTCATGAGCATGCTGCTGTGTGTGCCTGTCATGCTGGGCATCTCCCTTATGCTGATCTTGACCTTCTGAGTCCCCCCCCTCTGGCATTCCCTCATAGAGAGGCCCTCTATGAGGATGTCCAAGGTGTTGGATGTGAATCTCCAGAGGAAGAGAAAGGAGAAGGAGAATGGACCTGCACTCCAGATGCAGAGTCCCCGGATGAGAATATAGAGGTGGGTGATTGGATCTATGCTACAACCCTCTGCCTCCCTCCTGCAGTGGCAGAGATTTGGGCTAGTCAGACAACTTCTCAGCATTTGGCTGAGGCATTTGCAGCAAATTTACAGCCCAAGCCTTTCCCTAGCACTATTCCCAATCACCTCCATGACTTTGAGGATGTATTCTCCAAGGCCTCCTTTGATTCACTTCCAGAGCATAAGCAGTGGGATCATGCGATTGAGCTGATACCAGATGCAGAGCCCTCCAGTTGCAAGGTCTATCCACTTGCACCCCATAAACAGGACAAGCTAGACACTTTCCTGCAGGAGAATCTTAGCTCAGGACAAATACGACCCTCCAAGTCTCCAATGGCCTCCCTAGTCTTCTTTATTAAGAAGAAGAAGGATGGGTCTCTTCGTCTGGTTCAGGATTATTGTGTCCTGAATGCGATGACAGTGAAGAACCGCTATCCTTTGCCACTCATCTCAGAACTTGTCAACAACCTTTGAGGTGCATGCTATTTCACTAAGTTGAATGTCCGCTGGGGCTACAACAATGTATGCATCAAAGAAGGGGATGAGTGGAAGGCAGCATTCCAAACTAATTGTGGACTTTTTGAACCTCTAGTAATGTTCTTTGGTCTCACCAATAGCCCAGCCACTTTTCAGACTATGATGAATGACATTTTCTGTGATCTGATTGCAGAAGGTGTTGTCTGCATGTATCTTGACAATATCCTCATCTACACAAGAACTTGGGAGGAGCACCGCCAGGTCATATGCATGGTCTTGGAATGCCTCCACCAACACCACCTCTATTTGAAGCCTGAGAAGTGTGAGTTCAAACAGACAAAAGTGGAATATCTGGATTTGATCATTTCACATGGAACTGCTGAGATGGACTCCATTAAAGTGGCAGGGGTAGCAGAGTGGCCTGCACCAAGGAACAAAAAGGAAGTTCAGGCCTTTCTTGGGTTTGTCAATTTCTATCGGAGGTTCATACAGGATTTCTCCCACCATGCACAACCCCTCTTTGATCTCACAGTTAAGGATACTGCATGGCAGTGGGAGCCCCCACAGCAAGCTGCCTTCGATGCCCTCAAGCAATCCATGACCTCAAAGCCAGTCCTCCTGTTCCCCAATGATGACTCTCCATTCTGTGTGGAAGCAGATAGCTCAGACTTTGCTACAGGGGCAGTCCTCTCCCAGCAGTCAAAAGAGGATGGCAAATGGCACCTAGTAGCCTTCTACTCCAAGAGCCTTAATGCAGTGGAACAGAACTATGAGATCCATGACAAGGAGATGCTAGCAATTATTTGGTCCTTTGAAAAATGGCGGCATTTCCTTGAGGGTGCATGATATAAGTTTGAAGTCTGGACAGACCATAAGAATCTGGAGTACTTCTATTCCACTAAGAAACTCAATCAACATCAAGCGCAGTGGTCTCTGTATCTGGCCAACTTTGACTTCTCACTGCACCACAAACCAGGAAGGAGCATGAGCAAACCAGATGCACTGTCCAGGTGGGCGGACCATGGCACTGGAGTGGGAGATAACGACAACATTGTCCTCCTCAAGCCAGAGCTCTTTGCCATCTGCACACTAGAAGGGATTGTGGCTCAGGGAGATGAGGCAAACATCCTTAGGGACATCTGACAAGGGAACTGGGAGAGTGCACAGGAGGATGCAGTTGCCCAGGCTGCACAGGCCCTACAAGCTTGATGGGCAAGTGGAGTCAAGTCAGTGCATGCAGATGAGTGGGGTCTTCAGGATGGGCTGCTGACCTTCAGAGGATGCATTTATGTGCCTAACATTCCAGAACTTCGTCAGCGCATTGTAGAACAACATCATGACTCTCAAGTGGCTGGACATCCTGGAAGGTGGAAGACGCTAGAGCTGGTATCCTGGAACTATTGGTGGCCACAGATCTCCCAATATGTAGGCACCTACACTAGCACCTGTGACCTCTGTCTCCACACAAAACCTCACTGCCAAGCACCCATGGGCCAGCTCCACCCACTTCCTATTCCAGCTGCTTGCTGGAGTGTTGCATCAGTGGATTTCATTGTGGAGCTCCCAGATGCTCATGGGTACAATGCCATGATAGTGGTGGTGGACCTCTATGGCAAACAGGCTCACTTCATACCTACTCACACCACATGCTCTGCCTTGGGAGCAGCCAGCCTATACCATAAGAATGTCTGGAAACTCCACAATCTATCAGATGGGTATGTCTCAGACTGGGGCCCCCAGTTTGTGGCAGAATTCACTTGAGAACTGTATCGCCTGCTAGGCATAAAGCTCCATACCACCACGGCCTATCATCCTCAGTCGGACAGGCAGACAGAACATGTTAACCAGGAACTGAAACAGTATCTCTGCCTGTTTTATAATGAGAGGCAGGATGACTGGGATGAGCTGCTGCCAGATGCAGAATTCCAATACAACAACCACATTCACTCTTCCACACAGATGACTCCATTCTTCCTGGACACTGGCAGGCACCCTCACATGGGATTTGAACCTCGGGCATGCCCCTCAGAGAACAATTCTGTCAACGAGTTTGTGAACCAGATGAGAAGGGCACAGGAGGAGGCAAAAGCTGCATTGGTGAAGGCCAAGGAAGACATGGCATGGTACTATGATTGCAGACAGACACCTGCTCCAGTTTACAAGCCTGGGGACCATGTGTACTTGGATAGCTCAGACATTAAGACAACAAGGCCATCCCTGAAGCTGTCACATCGTCATCTGGGCCCCTTCATGGTGGAGAAGAAGGTAGGGCCTTTGGCATACCAACTTAAACTCCCAGCAGGCCTGCGCCAACTGCATCCAGTCTTCAATGTGGTCAAGTTGTTTCCAGCTCCAGAGGATCCAATCCCAGGCTGTTGCCCTAAGCCACCCCCACCACCAGTCCTGGTCAATGATGAGGAAGAGTATGAGGTGGAGGAAATCTTGGACAGCAGGGTATTCTGAGGGAAGTTGCAGTTCAAGGTGAAATGGAAGGGATATGGCATTGAGGACATCTCTTGGGAACCACAGGCTAATGTTCATGCACCAGGCTTAGTCTGGGACTTCTACCATAGGCATCCCAATGCCCCCAAAGCAATTTGAGGCATCTACTCTATTTCACCAGCTGACCAGGCAATTCGTGACTTCTTCTACCCAGTGCGTCGAGGCGCCGCATCCTAGAGGGGGGGTGATGTCAGGGGATGTCTCACTTGTTTCCCCTTCTCCTCCTCCAGTTCTTGTCAGATTTGCTCCATTATAGTTTTCCTTTATTCTCCTTCCTTTTCCCTATCTATTGGTCCTAGTTTCAGCCCTCAGGCTGCACTGGTTCTCTATCAATAATTCAGACAAGTGTGGCCCTTTGACACTGCCACTGGCTTATGTAACTGCTGACCAATTGCTGACACATCACTTGTATCTTTTTTCTCTGTCATACTGTACAGTTGTTTCTCATGCTTCTGAAGCCTCTGAAGCATCACACCTGGCCTAGGGAATCCCCAGACTTGTTCTCTTTGGATTTCCCTTTGCCAGGTGAGTAGTTATCTCAGTAGACACTGTACAGTACTGAATAGACTTTGGATTTCCCTTTGCCAGCTGTGTGATTGAGCCCCAGCCTCCAGAGGTCGCCCTTACACTTTTCCAAATCCGTTGCACTGGGGAAATTGTCTGTTTTTCTCATCTGATCATGGGCATGGTGGTCACCTTGCCTCATCAAACCATGTGCTGATTGGTCAGTCCCCACCAGCCTGCACCACAAAGCCTCCCTAGTCAGCACATGTGGGTGAAGGCTTTCTGGCAGCATTGAAGAACCCATGTGATGTCTAAGGTGTTTTCCACACAGGCACACTCAGCCAGAGTCAAAACCCTAACCTTGCACTTGCAAGTCATGTGACCCACTTTTTGGGACATGATGGTGCCAGCTGAGCCATCATGCCCCATTTTCACATGGATTAATCCTTGAACATAGTGTTCTAGGTCCTGCAGTATGTAAGGGGGTGGTAATTGTTAGAGAGTGAATCCTATACGACACAATTATATGTAAGTCCTCAGTCTTTGCTCAATCGACTATTATTGATTTCCTACCTATATGACATGATTATATGTAAGTCTGTATTGTATGGTCAGTATTTGTCTAGTCATCTAGTCTGTATTGTAACTCACCCTCAGTCTTTGCTCAATTGACTGAGGGTGCTGATAACATGGTGTAGTATATATATCTCTATTTTGTCCATTGTTCTTTCAGACAAAGAGTGCATTGGCCAATGCAACCCTGAGTGCTTTGTGTTCCCAGGTCTGTTCCAATGCTCGTGGTGAACTTGAATGCTGGATTGCAACACTCCTCCTCACTGTGGGCATTAGTCATGAAGTTGAACTCCTCCTCATGTGGAATCCTGTATTCCAAGGATTGAATGCAGCTTCAAAAATTGCAGGGAATGTAACACCTTGGTGAAGATATTAGTAATGTTGTCTTTAGTGTTTATGTATTGGATGGTGATTTCCTTTGAGGCAATGCACTCATGCAGGAAGTGATATTTTATGTCAATGTGTTTGACATGTTGATGTAGCATTGGGTCCTCAGATAAATTTATGGCAGAGTTATTGTTGCAGAGGAGAGTAGTGGGTTCCGGTGGGGTATAACCTATTGCTGTCATTAGAGTATGCAACCAAATGCATTCTTTGGTGGCTTCAAAGGCAGCCATATACTCCACCTCACAGGAGAAGGTGGCAACTGTATGCTGTTTTTGTGTGGACTAGGAAATTACACCTGAGCCGAGTGTCCAGGCATAACCCCCTACACTCCTCCTCATGTCTAAGCAATTGGCCCAGTCCGAGTCCATGAACCCTAGTAGAGTGACTGGCTGGTTACCCCCGAGAGATAGTCCCAGTGTTTGGGTGCCCTTTAGATAGCGGAGGGTCTGAATTTGCAGCATTCCAATGAGTCCTAGTGTAACAATTGAGATATTGTGAGAGTTGCTGTACTGCGTATTGTATGTCCAGTCAAGTGGAAACTGCAAGCCATAGGAGGCCTCCCACCAGGCAACAGTAAGGCAGTTGGGAGATCTTTTTGCACTCCTCAGGAGGTAATTCTGACAGGTCAGCAAGGTGTAATTTTGTGCCTGGATCTATAGGTGTGAATAATGGTGCTGTGTTAGACTGTCCAAACTGCTGGATCATTTGGTCAATGAGAGTGGTTTGAGAGAGGTATACTTTGCGTGTCTCATAGTCCCAGTTCACAGCAATGCCCAGGATATGCTTGGGCACTCCCAAGTCTACAATTGTCCAAACTTCTGCCATTTGTTATTTGAATTCCTCATTTGCCATTTTTGTGCTAGCAATTGCTAAAAAGTCATCAACATGCACTCCAACAATCACCACACCTTTCTTTGTTTTTCTATAATATAGGCATGCCTCACATTCCAGCCAGGTAAATCCCCACTTCTTCATCTGTTCATCTAACTTCCTATTCCAGATCCAACCCACCTGCTTCATGCCATACAGGCCTTTCACCAAGTGACATACCCAGTCTTCTCTTCCCAACTCTTTGAATCCCCTTGGCTGTTCCATATATACAGTCTCCTCTTCAGGTAAGATTCTATTTAAGAATGCTGTTTTGATGTCAATTTGATTTGTGTCCCATCCCAAGGAAGCTGCTAGGTGCAATAAAATCCTCCAGGATTCTGTGCATGCTGTAGGTGAAGTGGTATGTGTGTAATCTCTCCCATATACCTGGTTGAAACCTTGGACTATGTGCCACATCTTGAACCTGGTGACTTTTCCATTTTTGTCTTGTTTTATGGAAAATACTGGGTGTCCTTTGAGAACTCAGTGGCCCCATGGAACATCTCCCTGTGGAATCAATTTCCACATTCCCATCTCCTTTAGTGAGTCCAATTCCTCATGGTAGGATTGTTTCCAGCAGTGCCCATCAGGAGAGTTCCTGGCTTCATCCCAGATTCTCAGAGTCTTGAAGTTGGCCTCAGGGTCTAGGTACTGTGGGTCCTTGATCATGTTTAGTACTGACAGGATGCAATCTAGATTGTGTGGGTCCTGTCTGACATCATCTTCATGCTGCTGTTCCTTCATTTCTCTCTGGCATTCAGTGCGGCTGGCTCTCACCCTCTCTGCTGACTCCTTGGACTCTCTGACAGCCCTCTCAGTGCAAGTTTTAGCCCAAACTCCTCCACTAGCCTTTTCTGTTGGTATTATTGCTTGTGTGGAGTGTCATACTTGGGGGTCTTGGGGTACTTCATTGTCAATGAGCTCATTGGGTTGCTAGTCAGCCAGAGTGTTGTGGAGAATGGTTCCAGGTATGATCAGTTGCTCATCTTCATCTCCTCCTGTGGTGTTGATGGAGTTGATAGTAGTACTTGTTGCAATAGAGCTCATGGTTGAAGTATTGAGGGGTGGAATGTTCTTGGGAGTCAGTGATACTGGGGGGGATGTGAAGGCCAGATTTAGTGATGCATCATTGTTGTAGCTTTCTATAAACTGTACATGATATGAGCTATATACTTTTTGTATTGACCTATTGTAGCAGTGATATGCTTTTGAGTTTGTGTCATAACCAATAAGCACGCACTCAATGGATCACTCAAATATCTTGGAGTTGTTTTTGTTGAGAACTAGCACAAAGACATGGCATCCAATCTCACAGATGTATGTATAGTTTGGCCTTTTACAGTACCAAAGCTCATCTGGTGTGACATCATGCACTGCCAACATCTTTGTTTTCCCATGCAGATGGGCAGCTATCAGATAAAATTTGTCCCACAGAAATAGCAGACAATTAGTGGCTAGATGCATTGTCTGCACTTTTCTCATTAGAGTCCAATGCATTCTCTCAACTCTGCCCATGTGTGCTGATGTGTAGGGAGCACCAACCTCCAATATTATTTCTCTTTGTTTGTACCACTTCCTATGCTCTCCCCCATTGAATTTGCCATCATGGTCAACTCATGGAATCTTCAGACATTCACTCATTTTGTTTTCTCTGGCAAGAATCCAAGCTCTTAATTCCTTGAATGTGCTATCTTTTGTTTTGAGTGGTATGGACCATGGCTTATTTGAGTAATTATTAACCACATTTATGATGTAATTATTACCAGTCCTGGATGTAATTGCCACCTGTCCTGTTAAGTCAACCCAGATTTTCTCCAGTCTCCTCATTGCCCTGTGCCCCTCTCTCTCCTCCCTCTCCTTTGGTACCAGTGTCCTGGATTGCTTTTCAAGAATACAATGGTCACATTTAGGAGGTTTGGAAGGAAAGGATAATGGCATACCTTTGATCATCCCAGCCCATGCCATCTGTATGATAGATTGGTAGTTGGCATGGCTAAGTCTGAGGTGCCAGGTTTTCAAGTCAGGTAGAGCATGGACAGCAAGTGCTTGGTGGTTATGAATATTTAGAGCATAGAGACCATGCTTTGGAAGAAGTGTACCAGTAGCAATGACTTTACCACTGGCTCTATTGCACAGAGTGACTTTGGTGTTGTCAAAGGTTGATATTACTCCATTTTGCTGGGCTAGTTTGCTCACAGATGGGAGACAGACAGTTGATCTAGGTGCATGAAGTATGTTCTCAAGGTCTAAGTGGTTTTGCTCGTCTATCTGTAGTCAGACAGTGCCTACTCCAGTGGCTGCAATACAGGTGCCTCCTATGCCTCAAATGGGCTGTTCATGAATGGGTTTGAGTATGGTAAAGTCTGCTGCATCTGGTGAGATGTGTACTATGGCCCCAGAGTCTAGGAAGAATGGTCCTGTCTGGAGTTTGCAGGATAGGGTGAGGTCTTGGTTGAATCTAGTGTGGCTATCATTTATCTCAGGCTCCTCCTCAAGCACAATCCATGCATCAATCTTGAGGTTCTCCATGTCTATTAGGGAGCTGGTCATGGGAATCACATCTGAGGCCAGCCCTGCAAACTCCTGTTTTGATGATGTGTCTGACTGTACTGAGGTACCCTTTATAACAAGGTAGGCCATGATTGTCTTGGGATCTCTTTCTAGGGTGAAAGCGCTGCCTCCAGCAGGTGTGAATGTGATCTTCAAGGTCTTTTTGCCCTTCTTCTCTTTCCAAGTGTTGTCATAGTAGGCCAACTGAGCCCTCTTAGACTCCTTAGCAGACTTCCCTGCCATGCCACCCTCTTCCAGAATGCACCAGGGGGCAGTATGCCCTGTATAAATGTGTACTGGTCATTTCTGGGCTTTGCAGGCCTAGCAGGTGAGATTACTGCCCCAATAAGGCTTAGCTGCAAATGCTGCCAGGTCCAAGTTGCAAGGCACAGATGCAGACTTATCCACTTCTAGCAACATCTGCTCCCCTTCCAAGAATAGCCAGATCTCAGTTGGCCCATACTTGGCCACACCTCCAGCCTGTCCTAAGTCATGTGAGATGATGAAATGGAGGTGGGCATAGGTCTTGTCCGAGAGGGTTGAAAGTACAGTGATGGACTTCAACAGGTCCTTTGTCATGTCACCAGCATTGAAAGCATGATTGATCTTCTCAAAGATTGCATTGACTATCTTTGTCAGGGGCTTGAAAGGTGAACACTTTGTGGTGAGGGCTTCCTGGAGGAGGCAGACCTGCTTAACTGGAGTGGCACCACCATGGCAATCCTTCAGATATGTCCATAGGACCACCAGATCATCCTTATCAGTGCAAAGTTTCTGCTCAGATGCAGAGATTGTGCACTTTAGGAAAGAACTGGCTAGTTGTCTGTTCAAGGCTCATGCACAGCATGCATGTGGTTCATATGTCTCATGGGAGCAAGGTGATGAGTCAAATATATAATCCCAGAGCTGGACTATGGTGAGTTCCAGTTTCATTGCATATGCCCAGTCTGTGTACTTGCCATCATCTTTGTCCAGGATATGGCCTGCCCAAGATGATATTATCTTTCTGACAGGCACTATGGTAGGGTTGGCCAAGTTATCAACCAGTTTCATCTCTGCAATCCTCATCACAGTTAGGGGTGGAGGGGACGTTTTAGTGTTTTTGCTCATTGGTAGCATTGCAGTGGGTCTAAAAGTGGGGGCAGTGAGGACAAAGGATATTCCAGATATGCATTATCCATGTCAATCAGGAGCAAAGATAATTGGATACTCAATCTGGCAAAGACAAAGTGAGCAATCTCCACTTGCAAAGATCAAGTATAGGTGTCAGCTCTTCTAGAAGTCAAGACAGCA
>JACKQL020000301.1:0-11550 GCA_018296165.2 Termitomyces sp. T153 | reverse complement strand
CCGCCACAGCCGACGTACCCCGAAGTCCTCCGGTAGTCAGTATATAAGTCATCGAGTAACTCTTCGTACCCTAGTCTTGATATTGCTTAACGTTACCTATGGTCTGATTGTTTCCTTCTCGTGTCTCGTGTCTCGTTTCCTTATCTCAGTCTCCCGGTCTTATCTCAGTCTCCCGGTCTTGTCTCATCTCCATTTCGTTATCGTTCTCGTTATCGTTTTGTATCTCTATTCGAATCTACTCTTGTCCTATATCAACCCCATCCCATTTTGTCTGACGCTGTCTCGGTGACTCCGTCCGACCATTGTGCCCAAGTCTTCATCAACCTTAACGACCTCACAAACTCCACGATTACAATTACGGACCCCGACACTCCTTTACCAGGTCCGAACCTCACTCTTCGCTCGGTCCCGGACTCCATCAGTTCCAAATGATCTCCCATCAAACCCCGGCTCCGTTCCCATTGATCACACAGCCACCTACTCCCTTACTTCCACGAATCTCCCGTACGGCCTTCTGCCTGAACCCCGCCAAGACTGTCTCGTCTCCTCACAATCCAACTTCTCCGGACCCTCCCGGATCTGTCTGAATCACACTCCCCCAACTACCCGCACGAGCCACCAGGGCCCGGAACGTCTTCGAGTGTTTGGTTACCAGTGCAAGGGGATCACGCCTGCCTAGTAAGGACTCGCCCAGTGCAGCTGAGCCCCCGAGGTCAGCGGAACCTGACAGTGGCATTTCCTGCTGTCATTACTTCCCACCAGCCTGATTTGATGTACGCTGCTCGCTAAGTATCCCATTGGGGTTTTAGGGCCTCTGGGCACCGCAATGGTCTCCATGGATAAATCCTGTTGACATCTATCAACGGGATCTCATGATTGATTGCCCGTAGCGGTGGCAGCGGCATACTTCCAGCTTCTCTGCACAATGGGGCAGCATATTTTTGTAGCTCTGCTCTTACTAATTCTAAGTTATCTTCATAGGTTTTTACCACCCTGGAAGCAAGCCGTGACACTCCCATGCCTTCCACTAGTGGAGATGCATTGGCGCTTCCCACCATGACCCTAGCAGGGTTTAGGCCAAAGGTAACCCTATACTGATATATCCACGGCATGCCCAATATAACGTCGTACCCTTGAAGATTCATCATGTTGAAGTATTGTTGTCCCGCAATCTCTTGATATTCAAAATGGGCGGTAGCGCCGTAGTTAACCCTCGATCTCGACCCCTGCACTGCCAGCTGCACTGGTACTGGTTCATTCAGCTTGATTTGTGATAGCTTGAGTTGTTCCACCATGGTAGTAGAAACAAAGTCACCCAAGGATCCTGAGTCTAACAGTGCTTGGACTGGATGTCCATCCAGTTTGACGATAATAACTAGGGGCTTAGGTACCTTCCAACCAACATTTTTAGTTTTGGCATTGTTTCTTTGCAGGGCAGGGTAAGTCCCTCTCTTGACCTGCTGGCCATACAGATCTAATGCCCTTAATTCGCCAGGTGGTCTGGCCTCTCAGGTTGGTCCATCTACTAGTTCTAATCCCTCCAATTGTTTTTGATACCAATTGCAGATATCAAATTGGGGATTCCTGAGGTGTCCCTCTTTGATCCTAGTAGTAAACTGAATTAGTCTGTCTGTAACAGCCCAGTCGCCTAACTCTCCCTGTTGGATGTCAAATCTCTGACGTGGAACGGGATAGGCTAATTCTTCCTTTGGCAGGTAGGGAGCCCCCAATGCTAAAACCTTCTCAGCGTTCTAAGACCATGGGTCTGTCACCAGGGTTGGCTGGTACTGCCAGCTTTTCATGAGTGGGACCCCCATTGCCACACTACATTCCAAGGCATACCAGCTGCCTATCTCAAAGAAAGGGTGGACTGCCTGTTCATAGGGGAGGGATATTTCCTGATCCCACACGGCATCCCAGGTGTGGATCACCCCTTCCTCAGTCTGTACTGACAAGAATCTCTTCCCCCTGTATTGCAGGACATTCAATGGGTCCCCAGGGTAAGGCTGACCCCACTCCAGGAGGTACTCCAGCTTTCACTCCAGGGCATTGCCCAGGCAGCATGGTCTTCCAAATTGTTTTTCCTCCCACCAGGTGAGTAACACCTTCTCTCCCAAGTTGTTGACCCTGTTAGGGTTGGTATCCCAACCAAAGTCCTGAGCCTCAGTGCAGATTACTTCTTCTGCCAAATCAGTTTCACCCCATTCTTCAAAGGTAACCATTCCTATGGACAATCCTTCCATGGTGCTGCTCAGGGCTTCTTCTTGCAGTCAGTCAGTCTCCCACAGGTTCAACTTGACGCTATATGATTTCAGCCCAGGCAATTTTCCTGCTTGCATAGAGAAGGAATTCTTATTTTGAGGGCAGTTTCTAGAGAAGTGGCCGGTCTCCCCGCAGCCAAAGCAGTGGTCCTGCACCCTATACTCCTCTTCTTCTTCCTTAGTGAGTCATTTCTTCTCCTCTGATCTCTTAAACTTACATCCCTCTGTCTTAGGGTTATGATGATCATCATTGCGGGAAGTTCCTTGCTTTGCGGAGTAAGCTAACGAGGTATTTGTTTTCTTTCCATAATTTGAGGGGGACTTGCTTCTTTTTCTCCCATCAGGCTGGCTCGTGTAGCCTCGTCCTCTACAACCCTGATCATGGCTGTTATCCTGGCCTCCATGATGGCGGTTCTCCAGTCGCTGATGTGGATTACTTCCTCCTGTGGTGTCCTGTTCTACCTCCATGGCTTCAGCCATTTTGGTGAATTCTGCTTTTGACACGACCCTTTTCCACTTAGAGGTCTCCAGGTTCAGACCCATACGATACAGTTTGCATTGTATGGAGGGGCGGAACCCATTGAATAACTTTACCACTTTTTCCTTAGTGTTAGTAGATCCCACAATGGTAAACAATTCCTGGAGCTCGCCAACATAGTCACACATGGTCATCCTCCCTTGACATAAGTGTTGCAGCTTATTCCTCTGTTTATTACAATAATTTATTGGGAAGCAATCATTGAACAGCTCCTTGAAGAATCTCTCCATCATCCACTCTTCAGGGCATTGAGATGCCTCCCGCAAGTAAAACATCCAAGCCTGGCCCATGAGGAATTCTGACACCACTAACACCTGACGCTCCCTCTGCACCAACCCATACTTTACGTAGGATGTGCAGTGGGTCATAAACTGCAGGAAGGACTGCAAGTTTGGATCCCCGTTGTACTTAGATGGAGGTGTCGGCTTGATCAGAGATCTGAGCGGTTTTCTTTTCCTTTTTGAATTCTTTGATTTCACACTCTTTTTCTTAGATCTCTGCCTTCTATGCCCTTTTTCCTTGTCAGACAATCCAGATGTGGATTCTTCCTCGCTATCACTGAAGCCTGAGGTTAGGGACGTATCACTCTCACTGTCCATGCTAGCATCACTGGAGGAGTCTGAAGGATATGATGATCCAGATGAGAACACTTCTGGTGAGTCGGAGTCGCCTTTGTTCCTCATTCAATTGAATGCATGGCCGAGCGCGCTTTCCTTACTGATCTGATCCACTGGTCACAGCTTTTTGGGCTGGCTACATTCTTGGTGCTCCTGGGGGACTTCACGTGCCCTCTGGGTCACCTTTCCTATCATGTTCCTCAGCTCATCAGAAATGGGCTCTGACCCTGCACATTTGTTTCAGTTTTTCCTTCTCTCATTAGTTTTTAATGCTTTCTGGAGCTCACGAATCTCCTGTTTCAGCTTTTGTTGTTGCCTCAAGTGCTCCTGCAGTTCATCATGGGTGGGTGCCTTACTTCCCTCTCGGGTATCTTCCCTTTCACTTGGCTGTTCCGAAGGTGGTTCTTCATCCTTGCCTAACTCAGTAGGTGCTTCCCGCCATATGGAGCATGCCTCGAGGACTTGCTGTTGGATCTCAGGGTTCAGTTCATCTTCCAACAGCTGCGCATCTCCCCACTCTCGTGGGTCTGGACCTTTACTCTTTCCTATGTACGTTGAGGGTTCTGCCTCTAACGTATTATTAAAACTGACCTGCCAATTTTCCTGGCTCTTCTCCATTAGGGTTGCTAGTCCTGGGCCCAGGTCTTGGTTCATGCCTCCCCCTTGGTTTGCCAGATCGGCCATGAAACCTTTCAGTCTCTTTTGGTGAATGTCTTCCGGGGTTCCCCCCTGGGTCGCTTCCTTTGGGGTGACCCTTATCCTTTCTTGTTCATTACTCAACCATACTGACGTTGGGATAGAAATTTCTCTATTTATATTGTACCCATCCATAGTCTTGCTATCACTAGTAGATACTTCTGATTTTAATTCTATCTGTGTCTCTTCAGAAGTCATCTGGAACAATGCCTCCAAGATGTTGGTAAGCGAGGATTCCACCGGGGCAGATTCCAATATGTCTGCCAGAGCTGTCAATGTTGATACAACTGCCGGGGCAGTGACCAGGTTAGGTGGTCCCAGGCTCACAGCTTGACCCCATTGCATTGGGGCCTGAGTGGTCCTGAGAGCATTGCTTACCATCTCTCCCGTCCTGGGAGCATACCCTGTGTTGCCCACGCTGGGGCGTCTCAGGCAAAAGTTGTAACAATTTGATTCTGTGTTAGTAGACATTGAAAATTTTCACGACTCACCACTAGGATATTCGCGGTTGATCAGACCAAGTGAACCCATGGTAGCAGAGTCAAGAGGTTTTGTGAGGACTGTTAGAAGTTCAAAAAATGTAACAGTAGACTGCCAGATGAAGCAGTGTACGGTCACACAGTAGAGTCTTGTGGAAAGAACTGGTGTAAGTCCTGTCAATTGCAAGAGCTATCTCTCTAACACAGGTACATAGTAATATATATAGTATGGAATGAAATGGAATCCGGTGCGGGCAAAGTAGGATGGAAAAGAGTATAGTTTAGGTGGAAGTAATGTCATGTTTGCGCTACAGGTCATGTTGTGTCAAAAAATGCATGATGCGTGAAAAACAGTGTCCACTAAATTGTGTTTGGCCTTTTTCATCCCTGCAGACTATCTGGCACCTTTTACACATAGTCAAAAGATAGTATATATGTATTAAAGCTGTCTACTGCATTTGTTTTGGCGAAAAATTTATCTGAAGAGCGTAAAAACAGCCAAATCTGATTGTATTACCATAAAAGGGTCTAAATTTGTCAGCATTTGTCAGTGCTGACAAATTTTAGTCAGCAGAAAAGTCATCGCATAGGCACAGCCACATTCCCACGTCTGTTGTTGCATAATATATAGACGAGCTACACCCCGTGCCTTTGGCACGGGCCTGTAGCTCTTGCTTCATCAGTCACTTTGTACCGTCATGATGCTGATCAACAACAAAGAGGAAGTGGAATGCATCCACGACAGTGGTTCCCAGATAATTTTGATGTCTGCAGAAATCGCCAGCGACATTGGGCTATCTTACGACCCTAACATTGTGTTAAATATGCAGAGCGCTAATGGTACCATGGATCGATCGCTAGGACTTGTGCGCAACGTACCCTGCACTATTGGCAACATAACAATTTACCTCCAGATCCATGTTTTATGGTCCCCCGCCTATGACATTCTACTCGGACGCCCCTTTGATGTATTAACTTGAAGTATGGTCAATACAATTAGCAACATCGAAACAACTATAACAATCACGGACCCCAATACTGGCCAACGGCGCACTATCCCTACCTTTCCATGCGGCAAATCCAAGAGAAACAACCGCCAAAATGTTCGCTTCAAAACAGAGGCACCCTGTTGCTTTCATCGCCGAAGGCATTGAAGAAGATAGCGACCTAGTGATTGTTATCAGCTATGACCATTCAACTGGTCTAGCGACTTGTATAGCTTCTTGTGATTTGGACAAAGACGTTTTACTTACCAATTCTGACCCACAGACTGATTTTGCACTAGCATACCTTTACACTACGGCTAGCAACATTTCCGATTTGTCCCTTTCACCTCGTGCTTATCTTGTTTCTACCAATACCTCTAACCCCTTGATTCTTGGACAAGCTTTACCACTTGATACATGTGTTACAGACACTACCCCCACCTACGTTAACATTCCATCCCCCGCTCAATATGTTGCTAACAAACCCCCTAAGCGAAAAGGAGTCCAGGTCAAGAAGAAGTACAAGCCCGTCGCTATGAAGACCAAACCAGTCACCAGCCACGTTAGCAAGGACTTTTGAATCAAACGCCAGATTATTGGTGAACCACTAGCAACAATCCCTCCGCTTAACCCGAATCCGCCGCCTTTTGTTCCAACAAAGCGATTCACTAGCGAGCGACGAGCAAAACTGGTTAAGGACCACAACACAGGGTTCCTCACTAGCGACAAAATCAATGTATTAGTCGACATGGTCCCCAAACAGGAAAAAGCTTTTGCTTGGGAAGATTCCAAACGAGGAAGCTTGCGCCCCAATTTCTTCCCGCCAGTATGCATACCAACAATTCCACACGTACTGTGGGTCCAGCACAATCACCCCATACCCCCAGGGCTAGAAAAGGAAATATGCAAGATTATTCGTGGCAAAATTAGCGCTGGCGTCTATGAACCTTCAAACTCCGCTTACCGCTCACAATGGTTTTGCGTTCTCAAGAAAAATGGTAAGCTCTGGATTGTGCACAGTCTCGAGCTGCTAAACCATGTCACCATCCGCCATTCTAGAGTACCACCTTTTCCAGATCACGTTGCAGAATCTTTCGCTGGACGCATCTGTGGTGCCACTCTCAACCTCTATGTTGGCTACGATGAGCGACTTATCAACCCAGCATCACATGACTTAATGACGTTCCAGACTCCGTTTGGTGCCCTTTGATTAGTGACCTTGCCAATGGGATGGACCAACTCTGTGCCTATATTTCACGACAACATTACCTTTATTCTGCAGCCAGAGATCCCCCATAACATGCTCAGCTTTATTGACAACGTGGGCGCTAAGGGACCCAAGGATTGGAAGATTGTTAACGGTAAACCCGCTAAGCATCCTGCTAACTCAAATATTTGCCTAGCGCTCTGGGAGTTCTTTGAACTTCGTAACAGGATTCTTCAGCAAATGAAATACTGTGGCGGCACCTTCTCAGGTCACAAACTCGTTCTTTGCACCCCGACTTTCAAGATTCTAGGACATGTTTGTACTCCTAGCAGTCGAATCCCTGACAAAAGTCGTTTAGCGTTAATCGAGCGATGGGGTCCTTGCAAGTTGCTATCGGAAGTTCGAGCCTTTTTGGGTACTGTTGGGGTACTAAGGACTTTTGTCAAGAACTTTGCACATAGAGCCCACAACCTAACGAAGCTTACTCATGTTGGCATTCCTTTCGAATTTGGCCCCGATCAAATAAATGCTCAACATGACCTCATAAAAGCCTTACAAGACGCTAAGCCCCTTGTTCCTATCAATTATGAATAGCCTGACCCCGTCATCTTAGTGGTTGATACGTCATACATAGCGGTCGGATTTTATCTTTTTCAGTGCACTGGTGACAATCGCAAAGAACACCGCTACAACCGCTTTGGGTCGATTACGCTAAACAACAGAGAAGCCCAATTCAGTCAGCCTAAGTTGGAACTCTATGGCCTCTATTGAGCTCTACAAGCATTACGGGTGTACCTCATTGGTGTCAGGAACCTTATCATCAAAGTCGATGCTCGCTACATTAAGGGTATGCTTCAGAACCCTGACATCCAGCCTTCCGCTAGCATGAACCGCTGGATCATGGTGATTTTGATGTTTCACTTTGAGCTGGTACACGTCAAGGGAACTTTCCATGGCCCTGATGGTCTCTCACAATGCCCGCCACAGCCTGGTGACCCTCCCATTGACAATAGCGACAACTCTGTTTACAAAGATTGGATCGATCGCTTGCACAGGTTCATTCACCAAGTTCAGTTACCACTGCTGCTACTTTGCCAAGTCTCGACGGCCTCACATCGCTTACCTCCTTTGGCTGAGTACGATTGTTTGCTTACTTTAGCGACTTTTGCAAGCGACACCGAGACTCCCCCATGATTACAGACCAGCAACGATATAACACCTCTCTGGGATGATGGCACCACTACTTATAGCAACGTACCCCGCAGTGCTAAAGCTATCACCAGCGACGTTCGCGTACTTCTAGTCAAGAAATGGCTTCACAACCTCGTCAGACCCGACGGCCTTAGCGACAAGGACTACGCCACTTTTGTTTGCTACACATCCATGTTTGTTGTTATGGGAGGCAAACTTTGGCGAAGAAGCCTAGACAGGGCTCACAAGTTGTTCGTTCCTATTGCCAGTCGCTTACGAGTCCTGAGGGCTATGCATGACAACTTGGGACATAGAGGTCTTTTCGCTACTTGCTCAGCCCTCCTAGAACAATTTTGGTGGCCTCAAGTTAGCGCTGATATTGTGTGGTACCTTCAGACATGCCATCCCTGCCGGATACAGCAGACAACCAAGGTTCTCATTCCGCCAACTGTCGCTATGCCAGCGCCCTTGTTCAGCAAGATATATGTTGACACCATGTTCATGCCGCCCTCAAATAAGTTCAAATACATCATTCAAGGACGTTGTTTGCTGACTCATTACCCTGAGTTTTGTATGCTTGCTAGAGAGAACACCGAAGCCATCGCTAAGTGGCTGTATGAGGATGTCATTTGTCGATGGGGGGTGCTTAGCAAAATAGTTACCAACAATGGACCCCCAATCCTAAAGGCGGTTACCTACTTGGCGAAGAAGTATAACTTGCACCATATCCGGATCTCTGGTTACAATAAGCGCGCTAATGGAATAGTCAAGCGGCCTCATTTCAATGTTTGCCAAGCCCTCTTCAAAGTGGTTGATGGTGATCAGTCTAGGTGGAGTACCGCTACTTACTCAGTCTTTTGGTCAGAACGTGTTACAGTGCACAAGCAAATGGGTTGCTCCCCTTATTTCACGACAACCGGTACCCACCCTCTCCTGCCTGCTGACATAGTAGAAGCAACATATTTGCAACCGCTGCCAAACTCGCTGTTGTCGACAACTGACCTCATAGCCCATTGAGCAATTGACCTTCAGCGTTGCCAAGAAGATCTAGATCACCTTCACAGCCAAGTTCTTAGCACTCGTCGCTTGGCAGCCATTCGCTTCGAGACAGAACACGCTGCTACAATCCACAATTACAACTTCAAAACAGGCAACCTCGTACTCATGAGGAATACTAGAATCGAGGTAATGCATAACAAGAAGATGAAACCTCGTTACCTAGGCCCACTAGTGGTAATCTCTCGCAACCGTGGAGGCGCTTACATTGTTTGTGAATTAGATGGCTCAGTATTACATCGCCCTGTTGTCGCCTTTTGCCTAGTCCCCTATTTCGCTAGAGAACACATAATAGTGCCTAGCGACGCTTTCGACATCGACACTTTGCATCTCAGAGAACTGGAGCAAACCGAGCTTGTTGACGACAATGATACTGGCGAGGTCGCCAGTGAAGAAGAAAACTACCTTTCGCTAAGCCTTAGCGATTTCTCTTAACTCTGCCTTGTGACTTATCATTCTTATCTGTATTATCCAGAAAAACAGTCCAAAATACCTTACAAAAACATTAAGTCCTTTTTGTCTTCGTTACTTTTTCATTTTATTACTTCAGTTAAAAGGCCTTTCACAGACACTTTACCTTACTACTCTTTTGTTTCAATGCTGCACTTGGCTATTCCGTCGCCAGCACTCAGCACGCCTCTAGGGGTAAAACGCCATGATGATCTACTGAGCGTTTGCCTTCAAGACATCGCTAGCACTAGGCGACAATTGCTAGTACGCCTTTATTGATCTTGTTCTTCGTTTTTCTTTTGCTTCCCTCTAGATTTCTGAACCTTTGACAATATTCTATACAATTATGGGGCCCCTTAAGGGGGCTAGTCTATGTCCGTATTATAAAAAACTAAAATATATATACAGGAGGCGACTGGCGCTAAGCGTTGAGGTCAGCGTCGTTGTCAGGCACCTCCATCACCCCTGCCTCCTCCCAATCTCCTTCCCCAACGTTGTTCTCCTCCTGCCAGGCCAGGAAGGCCTGACAGTTGCGCCGGTATCCTGCCAGAGTCGCCAACGTTTGCCTAGCAACAGTGTAACGGGCCCGCGCCGCTAACAACTCCTCCCTCGCCGCCTCCAGCTCCCTCTGGAACCGCTGTTCCACTACCACCGCCCTCTCATCGAAATCCACTAGCGATGCCGCTGACGTTAGCGGCGTCGGCCAACTGAGGTCCTCGCCCAGCCATTCCAGCTCGTCGTCGCCAACCTGGCACAAAGGCGTGTTGCTCCAGGTCCCCTAGCAAAGTGGTTAGCAATCAAGAAACTAGCGAAAGAGAAGGACTTACCCTTCGCCGGACTTTGGCTTCCTCAGCCCTCTCCTCCTCCTTATTCTCCTCAGCTGCGGCTGGGACAACCTTGAGTTCCTCCTTGCCTTCGACCCCCATGTTGCTTGCCTCCCGCTCCGCCTCAGTGACCGTTGCTAAGGGAGTAGTCTCCCTCATCTCCACATCCCCCTCTCCCTCCTTGCTAGCGACCGTTCAAGGTCGCTTAGCGCTAGCGACCGACGTGGGACTTGCTGCTCATCTCCATGACAAGGGCACGTCGCCGTTGCTGTTGTTGTTATCCTCATCGCTCTCTACCACCTTTCTGCTCTTCACCTTGGCGCCTCCGCTGCCTCCAACTCCAGCCTCCTCCTGCGACATCGGTAAGATCAAGCTCAAGTGCTTGATTTTGATAGACTCCCCTCGCTTTGCCAACTCCCTCTGCCGCTCCACAAAAGCCCTCGCATTTCTTACCAACGCCGCCTTTGTCGCTATTCTCTTAGCGAACTTTCCACCAGTGCTCCTCGATGACCGTCCGCTGTGCAAGCAGCTTTTCCTCGTACTGTCACAGCAATAACAGGGCTGGACCCCAATGGGGTACCAGCAGCCTTCTGGGTCGTTGTCGGCCCAGCAATTGTCACACTAGAAAGAAGTTGTTAGCGACGAAAGAGAAAGAAATGATTGCTAAATACTCACTGCTCCTTGCGTGTGCTTATACTCTTGCCACTTCTCCAGCAACACCGTTACCTTGCCCTTTGCCTTCTCCAATTTTACCCCAGCCCCCATTCCCGTATACACCACCATCGACGCCTTTCGCCAATGGAGAAGTACTGCCAAGTGCTTATCAGTAAACGTTTCTTCAATTTGATCCTGCAAGAAATTAGCAATCATTGCCAAGAGTTAGCGAAAAAGAAGAAAAAGAGACTCACCTCAATATCCTCGTCCTCCTTGTCTCATGCCTTTCCCTTCCCCTTCCCTTTGCTCCTCGGGGTTGCCATCAGTCTTGGCAACGTTGCCAACCCCCTAGCAACGCCACCAGCTGCAGCCTTGGGAGTCGAGGGGCCTGCCACTTGAATGTCCCTATGATCTGCCACTTCATCGTCCTCACGACCCTTGCTCCGTCCCTCCCCCCTCACCACCGCTAATGCACCTATCAGGTGCTGAAAGAAGAACTGGTCATTTGGCGACAACTCTTCAAAAAGCTAACATACCTTAGCAGCGTCACTAGTGCTAGCGACTACCAGGGCACTTACCGTCATGCCCGCT
>JACKQL020000300.1:0-12040 GCA_018296165.2 Termitomyces sp. T153 | reverse complement strand
GTGGTTGTCAGGTTCTGCTGACCACAGGGGCTCAGCTTAACTAGGCAAGTCCTTACTAGGTGGACACAACATCCTGCACTGATAACCTGGCATTTGGTGAAGGTCCAGACTTCAGATACTGGTGAGGATAAGCAAGGAAGAGCAGTCTGAACAAGTCTGGGGTGGTCCAGGGAAGTCTAGGACAAGGTACAACAAAGGATTGGAGTTGGGGAAGACTCAGGTACAGGTCCAGAAGCAAGTACTGGGGGTGCAGGGCAAATGGAGGCTACACAAGTGATGGGAGTGGGGCTGGAGTTTGATGGGGGATCAATTGATGTTGATGGGTTCTGGGGCCAAGTGAATAGTGAGGTCTGTGGTTAGTTAAGAATGTTTAGCATCATAATTGTGAGTGCAGAGTTCATAACAGTGTTAGAGTTGAAAGGACTTGGGCACAATAAAGGAAATAGGGTTAAATGAGACAAGATGAAGTTGAGGCAAGATTGAGATGAGAACAATAGATTGAAGCAGAGATATGAAATGATAACAAGATAATAACAGAGATAGAGACAAGGCAAGACCAGGAGACTGAGATAAGACTGGGAGACTGAGAGAAGGAAAAATGTAACAAGAGACATGAAACACAAGAGACAAATAATTAGAACATAGGTCACATTAAGCAATATCAAGACTAGAGTATGGGATGCTATTCTATGACTTATATACTGACTACTGGAGAGCTCTGGGGGTAGCAGGTCTGGCAGCAGGGCTCATTGGGGCTATGCAGAGTTGATGAGTGTTGGGTGTGATCAGGGGGCAGGCTGCAGTGATATACTGATGGGATCAGTTGGGAACACAGGCCATCCTGGGGTCATTGTGATGCTCCAAAGCTGGTTGAGTAAATCAGGGTGACATACTTGTGATATACACTGGCATCAAGAACAGTGGGGGAGGGCTCCAGGGCTCAGGAGAAGCATCAAAGGCTGCAGGGAATGCATCAGAGTTAGCCAGGGGGCTGTCAGAGTTTGCCAAAGAAGTGTTGGAGTTACCTGGAGTGGGCACTGTGGGTGAACAAATGTCAGGGGAGTTTGAGGGAGCATTGGGGAGAACTCCAGGAAAGCAAAGTGACTGGGAATAAGGTTTGGGGGTTCAGGGAGTGGGTCATGATAGTGGTCCAATAGCTTTGAGCATAGAAATTCATCCTGTAGTGGTGACAAGCACCAGTCTCCAACTGTTATTAATATTAGTCAATTGTTGAATGATGAACAATCTTTCACAGTGAAACAAATACAACACATTCATTTAGCTAGTGTAATGCAAAAACAGGAGAGTATGTTCTCAAGGTAGTATTGCATGAAGAATCTGGTTATTAACATTAGTCAACTGTTGAATGATGAACAATCTCTCACAGTGAAACAAATACAACACATTCATTTAGCTATTGTAGTGCAAAAACAGGAGAGTATGTTCTCAAGGTAGTATTGCATGAAGAATCTGGTGTTCTTCTGATGCTTGGGCATTTCTATCAACAACAGTTGCCCCCCCCTTCCTGTAAATACTTTTTCTTGACAAATTGAGTAGTCTTCATTATCAAAATTGAGCTGTTGCTTGTGCAAGATTTTCTCAGGATTGTATAATGAGCTTGTATTGAGTGGTTTGATTAGACGAATGCCAAGTTGGTTGTGAAAGGGAATAGATTGTTGGAATCTGAACTAAGGGCACCTAGAAAACACAGATTCTAGTAAGTAATCCAATCCTCAGTCCATAATATAATTGACTGAGTTTTGTACCTAGAAAACATGGATTCTAGTAAGTAATCCAATCTATGGTACAGTCAGTATGAGATATGTATGTAGGCAAGTTTTGACTCATCCTCAGTCCATGTTATAATCAACTGAGGGTGTCTGTTTGTATTGTATAGGTATATAACTATCTATATCCCATTGTCTCTCAGTATGACAATGGGGCTAGTATGAGAACAATGTACTGCAATTTTGTTAGTGGCTGGAGTCCATTTACAGTGTCATTTTCATGAGCTCAACACTCTTCCTCACTGTAAATAGTGCTCCTCCTCATATGGAATTCTCTTGTAGCCCCAAGATCCTTGATCAATGCAAGAATTGTGGTGCTGGAAAGCCTTTGTAAAGATGTCAGCAATATCTTCCTTGGTATTAATGCAGCACATGGTTATTTTGTTAGATGCAATGCATCCTTGTAAGAAGTGATATTTAATGTCAATGTGTTTCCCCTGCACATAAAGAAGGGGCCCTTCTGAGAGGTTAATTGCCAAGTTATTGTTGCATAAGATGGTGGTTGCTTCTCTAGCAGATTGTCCTAGCATGTCTATCACCACTCATAACCAGATGCACTCCTGTGCTGCCTCAAATGCAGCTGCATATTCCACCTCATAAAATGATGCTGCCACCATTTGTTGTTTCTGCATACTCCATGAGATTACTCCAGAGCCCAGAGACCACACATAGCCACCCATACTCCTCTGCACATCCAAATGATTTGCCTAGTCCAAATCTGTGAATCCTATGAGATTAATCAGTACATCTCCTCCCAAACATAAATGTAAGTTTTGTGTTCCCTTTGAATAGTAGACAACTTGTATTGTAACATGCTAGTGAGTACTTGTATAACAGTCAAAGAATTGCAACAATTGTTGTAGAGCATACTATATATTGGGCCTTGTGATATTGCCAGCAAAAGCAATCTGCCAATGACATTTTGGTAGGGTATCTGTGCTAATTTCTGAAGTTCATCACTGGTGAGTTTTGACCTGTCCATTGCCACAATTTCAGTTCCAGTTATTTTGTACTAACAGTGGGGATGCATTAAATTGTTCATATTGCAATATTAAACAATCAATGAGGAGAGTTTGTGATAAGAAAATCAGTCTTCTTGAGTGATTCCACTTTAGCATCATTCCAACAATATAGCATGGAGTTCTCAAGTCTGAAATCATTTAAGTTTCCTCCAATTGTTTCTTGAAATGCTCATTGGCCTCCTTTGAATTTGCTATAGATAAAAAATCATCCACATGCACCCCCATGATTACTATGCCTCTATCAGTCTTATGATAGTACAAGCAAGCCTCACATTTCAACCTAGTAAATCCAAGTTTCTTCATCACTTCATCTAAGGTTCTGTTCTAGATTCTACCTGCCTGCTTCATACCATATATAAGCTGCAACAATCAACAAACCCAGTTCTCCTTCTCTTTTTCATCAAAACTGCTTGGCTATTTCATATAGATCTGCTCCTCCTCAGGTAATGTTCAATTTAGAAATGCTATTTTGGTGTCTACTTGTATCACATCCCAGTTCAATCTCTGTCAGGGGACTTCTATTTCTGACCTCTGCAACTTGTTTCAGCACCTCTGCAGCTTGTTTGATGTCTCTGGGGCTCTTTTTAGAACCCCAGAGATCTCTGGAGAACTGTGGAAGTTCTCTGTATTACCTCAGCAATCATTGCCCTAGGGTTAGGAGTAGCTCTGGTCATCTGTACAGTAGTTCCCATGCCTCTGCCACCTGCTGATGCACTGCACCAAGCAGCAGAGATCCTTAGACTTGTTCTCTTTGGATTCCCCTCTGCTAGGTGATTAGTTACTGATTGTATCATTGTCTACTCTGCTAATATACTTCAGATTCCCCTCTGCTAGCTGCATGACTCTGATCTGCCACTCTGGAGGTTGCCCTTACAGCAGAACAAGTTTCTTAAAACTGGTCTAGAAGCCTCTCATAGCTGCAAGGAACCTCCAAGCCACTACCCATTGCTTCCCCACTAGGACTAAATACCATGGAGTTCTATGTCTTAGCTTGCCAACCAAGACACACCCTTGGAGGCCTTGGCCCCACAGGACAAAGCCTGGACTCACCTGCTTCACCTAGAAACCCAGGTGCAATTAACACAATCATCTCTCA
Organism: Termitomyces sp. T153; assembly: GCA_018296165.2. Classification (NCBI taxonomy): domain Eukaryota; kingdom Fungi; phylum Basidiomycota; class Agaricomycetes; order Agaricales; family Lyophyllaceae; genus Termitomyces; species Termitomyces sp. T153. Next base: position 8,135 of record JACKQL020000300.1, on the reverse strand, counting down.
CCCACTATACTACCAAACTCTCTACTCTCCATCAAACAACCAACCTTATCTCCCAGTTCCTCCAGGCACTGCTCAAATGCCTAACCCCTAGCTCCACCCCTCCCACAGCCATGGAACCAGCCCCAACCACATCTGCACCCATCTCCACAGCTCCAGTGACCTTATGGCCACAGATTCCATATCCCATGCTACCAGATGCATATGACAGTGCCTGCTCCAGCAGGGAGCAATTCCTGCAGTCCTGCCTCACCTATATCCACCTCAGCAGAGATGCCTTTGACTCTGACATGTTGAAAATAGCCTGGGTGCTGTCATACATAAAGACCAGATGTGCCTCTACTTATGTGCTGTGAGTCTTCCACCACTCCAGAGGTGTTGGAAGCTTTTTGGACTGAGCTGCCTTTGAGAAGGACTTCCATGTGGAGTTTTTCCATTAGACTCTGCCAAGTCCACAGCCTTGACACTACATGATAGGGAGCAGTACAGACAAGGGAAGCATATACTGAATGAGTATATTGACTCATTCTGGGCTCTGGTGGAGTAGGCTGCTCACCCTGACAGCCTCCAACTATGCCTTACTTTCCAGGATGGCTTGCACCCTGCACTGGTGGAACACATTGACAATCTGGCAGAGGGTCACCCCAATAATGAAAAGATTGTGTTGTGGTACAAGGTGGCCCAGAACCAATGGCAACTCATGGAGATCCAGAGGGAGCTCCACTGCCCCCATTCTGCACTGTGCCCAGCTCCAATCAGCAATCTCCACCACCCTGCACCTGCCTGTCCAATGCTGGCCTTTACTCTAGCTACTCCTACAGCATGCCCTCTACCACCAGGGATCCCCATGGATGTGGACACTGCCAGGCAGCTCCATGCTGCTCTGCTGCTGTGCCAGAGATGCCAGAAGCCTGGGCACTTTGCATGGCACTGCTCCCTGGGCCTGGAGGTATGCTACCTTTCCATGGTAGAGCAGGAGGAACTCCTCCTGCAGCTGCTGGCTGCAAAGGATGCCACTGGAGCTCCATTGCTAGATGAGCCTACACCAGAGTTGATTCCAGAGAAGATCAGTACATGTGCCTCACCTCTGGAGCTGGAGGAGGATTTGTAGTTAAGCAACAGATGAGGTGTATGCCTCTGTCACTGGGTGCTAACAGGTTCTTGTGTCTGTCAATAAAACTGAAACTGCCTTTTCTGACACCCTTCATTCTGAGACAGAAGAACCTCAATGCCCTCCTTCAGATGTACTACAAACACTAACTCTAGAGCCCCTGCCAAGCTCCCCAACACCTCCAAAGGTCTGTCAGCATGGCCCCACTTGGGCACACCAAATGTCCCAACAGTATGTGATGGCCTCTGCCCTGTCTGCCAACTCCCTGTGCCTCAATGTAGAGATTGAGACAACAGACACTCAGCAAACCTGTGGGGTCATGGCTCTTCTGGACAGTGGAGTGATAGGACTGTTCCTGGACTCAGAGTTCATCAAATGCCATGGCCCAACTATGCAGCCCCTCCCCAAGCCCATTCCTGTCTACAACATTGACAGAATGCCTAACAAAGCAGGCACCATCAACTCTATGGTTGATCTGGTCCTCTATTATTAGAACTACACAGAGCACACTGTATTTGCTGTCACCAGCTTAGGAAGGCAGGACATGATCCTTGGTTTCATGTGGCTCTGGGAGCACAACTCCAAGGTTGATTGGACCAAAGGGGAGGTAACCATGAGCAGGTGCCCCTGAAAGTGTTCCACCTGTGCTGTGGAGGATAGGACAGAGCACTGGACCCAAGTTCAGGAGCACACAGCCATCTGTGCATGTTGTGCTAGCCCTCTCCCCTTTGCAGGTCTAAACCTCCTGGATCCCCTGCCTCTAGTGTCCCCTTATAGAGAGGCCCTCTACAAGGACAATTGGAGCAACAGCAAAGCCCCAGAGGAGGAGTGCAGAGGAGAGTTTGGTGGCATATGCAAGCTGGAGCTCCTGGACAAAGCAGTAGAAGTGGGGGATTGAATCTATGCTATTACTGTACACCCACTGCCCTCTGTTGTGGAGATCCAGGCTAGCCAGACCATGTCTCAATGGCTGATCCAGGCATTTGCTGCTAATTCCATGCCTTGGGAGTTCCAGGATGTAGTACCCCCCTATCTTCATGCATTCAAGGATGTGTTCTCCAAAGCTTTGTTTGACTTGCTTTTGGAGTGCAAGAGGTGGGACCACACCATCAAACTGCTACCAGACTCTGCACCCTCCAGCTGTAAGGTCTACCCACTTGCACCCTGGGAACAGGATGAGCTCAATGCATTCCTGCAGGAGAGCCTGGACTCTGGTTGCATCTGCCCATCCAAGTCTCTGATGGCTTCTCTGGTCTTCTTCATCAAAAAGAAGGATGGCTCCCTCCAACTGGTCCAGGACTACTGAGTACTCAACACCATAATGGTAAAGAACTGTTACCCTCTCCCCCTCATCTCCAAACTCATCAACAATCTTCAGGGTGTGCAATACTTCACTAAGCTAGATGTCTGATGGGGTTATAACAATGTGCACATTCAGGAGGGAAATGAGTGGAAGGCTGCCCTCTGGACCAACTGGGAATTGTTTGAGCCACTCATTACATTCTTTGAACTCACTAATAGCCCCACCACCTTCCAGACCATGATGAATGACATCTTCCAGGACCTCATAGCAGAGGGCATAGTGTGTGTGTACCTTGACAACATCCTCATCTATACCAAAACACTGGAGGAACACCGTTGGATCACTTGCCTTGTCCTGGAACACCTCTGCCAGCACCAGCTCTACCTCAAGCTAGAGAAGTGCAAGTTCAAACAAACCCGGATCAAGTACCTAGGCCTGATCATATCACATAGAACTGCAGAGATGGACCCAGTGAAGGTAGCAGGTGTGGCAGAGAGGCTGAAGCCCAAGAATAAGAAGGAGGTGCAGGCATTCCTTGGTTTTGCAAACTTCTACCAGAGATTCATCCAGGACTTCTCACACTATGCCCATTCACTATTTGACCTTACGGAAAAGGATGTTCTATGAAGTTGGGGACCTCTAGAGCAGACAGCCTTTGATACTCTCAAGTGTGCTATAACCTCTGGACCTGTTCTCCTCTTCCCAGATGACAATTCTCCCTTCTGGGTGGAGGCTGACAGCTCTGACTTTGCCACTGGAGCCATGCTCTCACAGCAATCTCCAGAGGATGGGAAGTGGCATCCAGTGGCCTTTTACTCCAAGAGCCTGAACATGGTGGAGTGGAACTACAAAATCCATGACAAAGAGATGCTGGCCATCATCTGGTTGTTCAAGGAGTGGTGGCACTTTCTGGAGGGTGTGCAGCACAGGTTTGAGGTCTGGACAGATCACAAGAACCTTGAATACTTCCAGATGGCCAAGAATCTCAATTGCTAACAGGCCTAGTGGTCCCTTTACCTTGCCAACTTTGACTTCTCTTTGCACCACAAGCCTGGCTGGAGTATGGGAAAATCAGACACCCTGTCCCAGAGAGTGGACCACAGCATGGGAGAAGGGGATAACAGTAATATTGTGCTTCTCCACCCTGAATTGTTTGCAATCTGAGCCATGGAGGGTCTTGCTATTGAGGGAGCAGAAGCAGACATTCTCCAGAACATATGACAGAGTAATTGGGATGGTCAGCAGGAGGAGCTGATAGTGCAAGCTGCTTGAACACTGAAGTTGGGGAATACTACTGGTGCTAAAGCAGTCCATGCTGACAAATGGGCCCTCTGGGATGGAATTCTGACCTTCCAAGACCATATCTATGTCCCCAACATTCCAGAGCTCTATTGGAGGATTGTGGAGCAACACCACAACTCCTGCATTGCAGGGCACCCTGGATGGTAGAAGACACTGGAGCTAGTATTGTGGAACTACTGGTGGCCCCAGATGTCCTGGTATATTGGGTCCTACACTAGTACCTGCAATTTCTGCCTCCAGACAAAGCCCCAGTGCTGACTCCTCTATGGACAGTCATACCTGCTACCTATGCCTACAGAACAATGGAGCATGGCATCTGTGGACTTGATTGTAGAGCTCCCTGATGCCCATGGTTATGATGCAATCATGGTGGTGGTAGACCTATATGGCAAGTGAGCACACTTCATTCCAACCCACACCACTTGCTCCACCATTGGCACTGCAAACCTGTACCAGAGGAATGTCTGGAAGCTGCATGGTCTCTGCAATGCTTACATCTCAGATTGTGGACCACAATCTGTGGTGGAGTTTACCCAGGAACTTTACTGACTGCTCAGAGTGAAGCTCCACACCACTACTGCCTACCACCCCCAGTCTGACAAAATGTGTAAACCAGGAGTTAGAGCAGTATCTATGCCTCTTTTGCAACAAATGCCAAGATGACTGGGACAAACTCCTCCCTGATGCCAAATTCAAATACAACAACCACATTCACACATCTATCCAGTTTTCCCCATTCTTCCTTGACACAGGATGGCATCCATGCATGGGTTTTGAACTCCAGGCCCAGCCCTTGGAGAATGAGGTAGTAAACAAATTTGTGGACCAGATGAAGAAGTTGCAGGAGGAGGCCCAGGCAGCACTGGCAAAGGCAAAGGATGACATGGCACAATACTACAACCATAGGAGGACCCCAGAGCACAAATATCAGCCTGGAGATTGAGTCTACCTGGATACCTCCAACATTACAACTACCTGGCCCTCAAAAAAGCTGTTGCACTGGCAGTTGGGGCCTTTCACAGTGGAACAACAGATAGGACCCTTAGCTTATTGACTCCAGCTCCTCACAGGGATGCGCCAGCTTCATCCAGTGTTCAACATGGTCAAACTAACTCCAGCTCCTAAGGATCCTATTCTAGGGCATTGTCTGCCACCTCCACCACTCCTCATAGTGGTCAATGACAATGAGGAATATGAGGTGGAGGAAATCCTGGATAGCTGTTTATTCCAGAGATGATTACAATACAAGGTGAAGTGGAAAGGCTATGGGATTGAGGATATCTCCTGGGAGCCATGGGAGAATGTACATGCCCCTGCACTTGTCAAGGAGTTCCACCAGAGACATCTAGAGGCCCTGTGTGCCATACAAGGGATCTACCCTATCTTGCCAGCAGACCAAACAATCAGGGACTTCTTTTACTCTGCATGGCAAGATGCTGCATGCTAGAAGGGGGGTGATGTCAGGGGACTTCTATTTCTGACCTCTGCAACTTGTTCTAGCACCTCTGCAGCTTGTTTGACATCTCTCAGGCTCTTTCTGGAACCCCAGAGTTCTCTGTATTACCTCAGCAATCATTGCCCTAGGGTTAGGAGTAGCTCTGGTCTTCTGTACAGTAGTTCCCATGCCTCTGCTGCCTGCTAATGTGCTGCACTGAGCAGTGGGAATCCTTAGACTTGTTCTCTTTGGATTCTCCTCTGCTAGGTGATTAGTTACTGATTGTATTGTTGTCTACTCTGCTAATATACTTCAGATTCCCCTCTGCTAGCTGTGTGACTCTGATCTGCCACTTTGGAGGTTGCCCTTACAATATCACCACTACATGTAGAAGGATTTGATAGGATTCTGCACATACTGTTTGTGAGACTGTTTTATTATGATCTCTTCCTTGTATCATTGTATACCATTATAGAATATGTCAAGTCTTCAATCTTGTTATATTGCTGTTTTCATTGTGTTTTATTGTGAAAACAGGTCTTCCTTTGAATATCTTCTGACTATGGGGTATATTTTCATGTGGCACCAGTCACCAGATGCCCATATCCTTATATCCTTTAGTGAGTTGACTTCATCCTGGTACAATGCCTTTCACTGTAGCCAGTTGGTTGAATTCTGTGCCTCTTCTAAAGTCTTTGATGTGTATGGGTCTGTATCTGGATTGGTATCAAGTCCATCCTCAATTAAATTAAGTGCTAACATTAATTGATCAAGGTCCTCAGTATCTACATCATCTTCATCTTCTGCTCCCACAACATTTTGCTGTAGGTCCACTAGTGCCCTGCACCTCTCCAACCTTGCTTCTCTTCTTTGGTCTGAAGATTCTTTCAACTCCTTAACTGCTTTTTCCATTTGTGTTCTGTTACCCAGCACAACTTTAGACATGGTATAGGTACATGACTTGACTGCCTATGGACTGGAGCTGGTATTGGCTGGTTATCTACCTCTTTGTTTTCCTTAACCTGTCTTGTTTGTCCACTCTAATATTTGGGTTGAGAACTTGAATTAGTTTGTCATCATCAGGTGGGTGAGTAGAGTTTGCAGATGAAGATTTTGAGATGGCACCTATTGTTGGTAAGTTCTGTTCATTACCTCCAATTCTGTCACAACCCACTCCCAGACCTCCAGACCTCTTCCCAAGCCACCTTGCTTCCATGGAGTCCCTCCCAACATCTCCTTGACTCACCCCAACCTTTGTTCACCTATGGCACCCACCCTGGCTAATTCCAATGCTTCCCCAGCAAATCCTGACAGCCCCCTGACAAACTCCAATATATCCCCTGTGGGCCCCATCACTTCCCCTTCTCCTGCCAAGCCCCCAGGCTCCTCTGACATTCTCCCTGACCCTGGCACACATTGCTGACTTGTCCCCTCAACCCACCTGACCACTCTGGAACTTCCTGATGACTATGGGGCAGACCACATTCCCATCAGTTCCCATCAGAATATCACTGCAGCCTGCCATCTGATCAGAACTGACACCCATCAAACCTGGGCAGCTCTTCCAAGCCCTGCCATTGCACCCTTAGGCCCTGGAGGAGGTCCAGTAGTCAGTATATAAGTCATAGAGTAGTATCCCTTACTCTAGTCTTGATATTACCTGTGGTCACTTGTTTTGTATTACATTTGTCTCTATTACATTTCCCAGTCTTGTCTCTATTTTCTATCTCTAGTCTCACATTTTAATCTATCATTCTTGTCTCTGTTTTGTCTCAACTCCATCTTGCCTTGTCTGCCTCAGTTTCCTTTATCATTGCCTAAGTTCCTTTCAACTCTAATGCCATTACAAACTCTGCACATACATTACAATCCTCAAACATTCATAATTAACTCTGGACCTTGCCCTATGCTTGGCCTTAGAACCCATCAACCCTAATTGATCCCCCATTAATCTCTGGCCCTGCTCCCATCACTTATGTAGCCTCTGCTTGCCCTACACCCTCTGTATTTGCCTCCAGACTTGTACCTGAGTCTTCCCCAAACCCAACCCTTTTTTGTACCTTGTCTTAGACTCCCACAGACCATTCCAGACTTGCTTGGACTGCTTCTCTTAACTCATCCTCACAAGTACCTGAAGTCTGGACCACTCTGGAATGCTAGGTTATAAGCACAGGACATTGTGTCTGCCTATTAAGGACTTGCCCAGTTAAGCTGAGCCCCTGTAGTCAGTGGAACCTGACAAATTCCTGGAGGCATGGCAGTGGTTGGTTTTATGTCTTGGTGGCTTTCAATGAATTTAACATAGTAAGAGCTGTACTTTTTTGTAGATCTTTCATAACACCAATATGCCTTAGAATTTGGGTCATATCCTATCAAGACACATTCAATTGACTGCTTTTAGACTTTAGGGTTATACTTGTTGAGGATTGATACAAACACTTGGCACCCTATTTTGCAGATATATGAGTAGTTGGGCTTTTTATAGTACCACAGTTCATCTGGCATAGTGTTTGCAGCTGCTGAAGTTTTTTTCTTTCTATGTAGATGAGCTGCTGTGAGATAGAATTCATCTCACAGGTTTGGTGGGCATCTTACAGTAATTTGCATTGAGTGTGACTTGCCAAGTGTTTGATGCATCCATTTGACACATCCAATTTGTGCCAAAGTATATGGAGCACCAATTTGAGAATCATTCCTTTTATTTTGTACCACTTCTTAACAATGTTCATGATGTAGAGATTTCTGGTATATAAAACTACCAGTGCTTGACCCATCAAGTCTACACACACCTTTTCAAGCATTGTAATGCCTTGTGCCCTTCCCCTTCCTCTCTTGTCTTTAGTCTAGGCATTTGAGCCTGTTTACTAAGGATACAGTTGTCACATTTGGGAGGCTTTGCAGGAAAGTATTTGGGCATACCTTCAACTATTTCTAGCTTTTGCCATTTGCATAACAACCTGGTAGTCAGCATGCCCTAGGTGATTGTA
>JACKQL020000299.1:0-12074 GCA_018296165.2 Termitomyces sp. T153 | reverse complement strand
TTGATTGATTGATCTTTTTATTTCCATTTGAGCCCTATTTTACACATGACCTTCGTGTCCTAGGACCCGCAGTACGTAATGGGGGTGGTAATTACGGACACTCCAACTAGTTCTCCAGCCCGATCCCTTTTCAGCTGATGCCGGTTACGCCTCATAGCCACTTTACTACAATTTGACTTTGTCGGAGTTCATACTACTTCCCACACCTAAGTCCCATACCATCTGCCGTTAACGTGCCGTCCCAATTTCTAAACCCAGCTGTACTTGGCAGGGCTCACTGTGTGCGTGCTGGTATTGTCCCATGATGAGGTGCTCAGCCAGCTCATAGCCTCCCACTCCCACGCACCAGTAAGGGCCTCACAACAAACCCTTCCTCACGCCCAGACACTACCTTCGGAAGATTGATCCTGAGATTCGGAACCCACAACGGAGTGGGCCAGTGGACCGCCTAGTGACAGACATGCTGCACCTTTTCAGCTAGACACCTGATCAAACCGGCAATCAACGCTTATTAGCACACTGAACCCATCCAATGGACCACACATTATGTCAGCAGTCTGATCAAACTATTGACTCCTATTCTCACACCTACCCATACTACAACCCGCTTGGTCAGTGAAGGCCTAGACCCTCTCCCAAATCCATCACACCGGGGAAACCTCTCTTTTTCTGATTAGTCACGGGCGTGGTGGTCACTGTGCCTCATTGAACCACGTGCTGATTGGTCGGTCCTGGTTGGCCTGCACTACAAAGCCTGCCTAATCAACACGTGCGGGCGGTGGCTTTCTGGTGGCATTGAAATAACCCACATGGTGTCTAAGGTGTTTTTCCACACAGGTGTCAGGTTCCGCTGAGGACAGGGGCTCAGTATGCTGGCGAGTCCTTACTAGGTGGACGCGATGTCCTGCGCTTATAACCGGGCGTCCGGAGTTGGAGCGGAGGTGGAAAGGCTTGCAAGGGGGTTCTAGGGAAAGTGGCCCAAGCAAGTCCTGATTGGTCCAGAGAAGTCTAAGACCAAAGGTATTGGTTGTTGACCCAGGGCAGGTGTCAGGGCTAGTTTGTGGGCGCGCAAATAGATTGCAGGGTGAGCAGAGGCTTCTCAAGTGATGGGGGTGGGGCTGGAGTTGGATAGGGGATTACCAGGGCTTGATGGGTCCCAGGGCCGAGCGGGGAACAAAGGTTGGAGTTGTTGTAAGAATGTTCGGGTCGTGGCGCATGCGCAGAGTTCGTACGGACATAGGGAGCAAGAGGAACTTAGAAGAACAAAGGAAATATGTACAGTTGAGATGAGATGGAGACAAGACAAGACTGAGGAGAAAGATAGATTCAAAACTTAAAAATAGAAACAGAGACGAGACGAGAGACAAAACATAGGAAACCAGTAAATGTAATATCAAGACTAAAGTTCAAGGAGTTATTCTACGACTTATATACCAACTACTGGGTACCCCGGAGGGCGGTGGAGATGGTGGCGGGAGTTGACGGAGCTGTGCAGAGTCGACAGGTGTTGGGTACGATCCAAGGGCGGGCCGCGGCAGTATTCTGATGGGATCAGTTGGGGGCGCGGGCTGCTCCGAGGACGTCATGATACTCCGGGATGGGTTGGGTAAACTAGGGTAGGGGGTCGGGAACGTATGATGTGGCCAGGAATGGTGGGGGAAGGTTTCAGGGGAAGTGTTGATGGCTACGGAGAGGGTGTTGGAGTTGCCGTCGGGGTTTGCTGGAGAAGCGTTGGAGTTATCCAGTGTGGGCGCAAAAGTGTGGGCGGGGTTCAGGGGAGTTAGATGGGAAATTGGGAGGGGTTGGGAACAGTGTCTAGGGAGTGGGTTGTGACATTACTCCCCCTTCAGCATCGAGACCCTTGAGACGTGGGGAGCGAGTCGGGGATCAGTAGGGCATGGGAATCAAAGTTGATCAATATTGATCAAACTGCAGCGAGTGGCGGCGGCGTGAGGAAGGAAGTCGAGGTGTGGCCACCGTTCATCAGGGGCTCCTTCCTAAGTTATTAAAAGGGGTGGATGCACCCGGGAGTCCCCCAGCTTGTTGTAATGTCTTCTTCAGCTTATTCTCCCACAGCATCTAGGTCGCCATCCCCGCCATCCCAGCTGTCGTCTTCCAAGGATTCAGAGGGTCGCCGAGATCGCTGTTGGATCAAGGCAATGTACCGTAGCCGTGAGTGCGGTCTGTCTCATGTACCCCAGAATACTGATTGGTCCTTCACAGAGTTGTCTGCAGCTGTGGCAGGTCCCTCAGGGCCATCGTCTGGTGCAGACGTGATGCAGCCACTGGTGGGCGTGGCCCCTTCTACACGCTCCAAGTCTGGCATTTGTCCGGGGGTGATCTGGCTTGTCCCAGAGGGTTCGAGGGTGGTACAGGTGGAGGTGACACTGGAGCAGTTTGCCGAGGTGGTGGGTCGGGCGAGGGGTCCCCCCACCCTCGAGTGGTGTCAGGCGGCGGCCCCAGTGAGTGGCTACTTAGCTTTATGTTTCCTGGACCAACATGCCCCTGCAGTGTGCGTCTTGCACCCGACAAGGGGAGCAGTGTGAATTTGAGGAGCCTGCATTGGGCGTATGGCGGGACATGTCGGTGTGCCTTCTGTGCCGTTTGCAGCATGAGAAGTGCTCCATCACCCTGAGTTGGCGTGCCGCCTGCGTCGCGGCGGAGCAAGGGTGGGATCGAGGTTGGGTCCCAGCGCAACTGGAGGAAGGGCAGAAGGGCAGGGTGTTGGGGAGGGGCTCCGGGGCTGGGGAAGGGGAACGGGTTAGCGCGCCTGCTATGAAGGTGGGGCCCCCATGGGGTGGATGGAGGGAGGGGGCCCCTTCCACGCAGGAGAAAGGGAAACAGAGAGCGTCCCCTTCATCCAAGGTGGGTCCCAGTAAGCAGGCACAGGGCGAGCAGGTAATGGGGGGCCCCCCTGGATCCGCGGTATACTCCCCTACATCTGGAGCCCCCGTTGAGCAGTCCGCGGATAGGTTGTGGTCGGTTGCGGAGGCCTATCTGCAGTGTCAGGTAGAGAGCTTGGAACGGTTGTTGGTCACACGCAAGGAGGAGGTTCAGGGGGTACGGGAGGAGAGGGACGGGGCTCAACGGGAGCTGGACGGAGTTCGGAGGGAACGGGACTTGGTGCGGAAGGACAAGGACGTCGCCATGAGGACTGCCGTGGAGCGATTGTCTTGTCTGCAGGAGTTGGAGGTGTGGACAGTGCATTTGCAGGTGCAGGCAGAGGCGGTGGAGGTGGCAATGCAGCAGGCAGGAGGCTCAGGGGCACGGGAGACTCAGCAGGGTTCCAGCGCTGGGGAAGTCTGGGCGGCGGTGGAGAGGGCGCGGCGGCGGGAGGAATGGCTTGCCAACAAGGTGGCCTCAGGCCGGCGAGGAGTGCTTCGTGAGTGGTTTCCTCGCTTCCCATCTCCTAAGCACTGATTCCGTTTCCATAGACTGGGCCAGGGAGCATCGCATTCTTCTCAACGGAGCATTGGCAGTGCTGGAGTCCATCCATGATGGGTTGGCGAGGATGCCCGGGGACCTTCCACCGGAGTTGGGTCAAGGGGTTACGCAGATGGGGCGTCTGTTGGCAGGGCATTGGCGGAGGGCAATGGCAGACTCCGGAGCATGGTGGGAGATGGCGACGGACGTGGGGGAACTGCTTCCTGGGCAACCTGAGGTTCTGGCAACGGTAGTGGCGCAGTTGGAAGTGTTCATGGTGGGAAGGGTAGCGGGGTTAGGGCCGGAGGAGGAGGAGGAGTGAGGGGGACTTGGACCCCATTGTTGAATTGTTCTCTGTCTATTCTTGTTCGATATGTATATTCACCACTTGTTGCTATACATTCTCCGGTCCTTCTGCTGAGTGTGGGAAGTTTCAGATAGAGCAAGGAGAGGAGTAAGTGAAAACACGTAGAAGAGTACTGGTGGGAGTTGAATTCCTGGTGAACCCAGAGGTGGGGGTTACGCCCACTACTGCCATCTGTGTTGGGTCAGTCCCAGGGGTTCTGGGGCTTGGCGGGATTTCATCAGTGGAAGTCCCGGAGTTTGTCGGGGGCTCTGTCAAGGTTCTTTTGGGGTTCCCACATGTTGTCCTCAGGTCCGTAGCCCTTCCAGCAGACCAAGTACTGGAGTCAGCCGCGGACTATCTGGGAGTCGAGGATCTCGTTGACCTTGTAGTGATACTTGTCCTCGACTTCGACGGGGGGCAGTCGGCTAGGGCGTTGGCCGGGGAAGGGGTCTGGAGCGTGCCTTTCAAGGAGTCAAACATGGAACACAAGGTGGAGGCCCTTCAGGCCCGGAGGCAGGTTGAGCTTGTAAGCGTGGGTGGAGACCTTTCAGAGGACCTTGAATGGGCCGAGGCGTTTGTGGTCAAGTTTGATGGAAGGCCTCCAGGTCTTGAGATTTTGCCGGTCGAGCCAGACCAAGGTGCCGGGGGGCCAGTCGGGGGTCGGCTTGCGACGGGCATCGGCGTGCTTGGAGTAGGCTTGGTTGGCAGTGTTGATCTCATCCCAGAGGAATTGGTGGAGGGATCGGAGGTCCTCAGCGACCTCATGGGCAACATGGGAAGGGATGTCTTTGAGGGACAGCGTGAGTCAGGGATTGTAGCCCTTGTTGGCATAAAAGGGGGAATGCAACAGTTACCTCAGTGGCAGAGTGAGGCATGTTGTTGTAGGTGAATTCGGCAAGGAGAAGCTCTGCGTGCCAGTTGTTCTGTAAATAGTTAACGTAGAGGTGAAGATACTGTTCTAACGTCTGGTTTACGCATTTGGTTTGTCCGTCAGTTTCCAGGTGATAGGCGGTAGAGAGGCTGGTTTTGATTTCAAGCACCTTGCACAGTGATTGCCAAAAATGGGATACAAATAGGGGTCTGCAGTCAGAGACAATGTTGTCAGGAAGTCCGTGTTTGGAGAATACATGTTTGAGAAATAGTTTGGCGAAATCCGGAGCAGTGTCGGTGGTGTGGCAGGGGATGAAGAGGGCTTGTTTAGTAAGGCGGCAGACAACGACGAGGATTGCGTTGAAACCTTTGGAGTCGGGGAGTTTGACAATATGATCCATTGATATTGAGGACCAGGGGCGGCAACTGATGGGGAGGGGTTTCAGTAATCCGTGGGGGTGGTGGCGGGGTACTTTGGCCCATAGGCAGGGTTCGCAGGCCCTTACATATTGCATGACGTTCTTCTTCATTCCTGGCCAAAAATAAGTCTGGGAGATGAGTTGAAGGGTCTTACAAATTCCTGGGTGCCCCCGGAGTTTGTGGTTGTGGTGTTGTCGGAGTATGTTGAGGCACATGGACTTGTGGTCTGGGGCATAGATTCGTCCACTCCGGAGCAGGAGGTGGTGGTCTGGAGATAGCAAAAAGGGGTTGTCTATGCCTGACTCGTCAGGGTTGTTGCAGGGGTCATGCTGGTTGAAGAAGGGGTCCGAGGGTGAATTCCTGATTTGCTGGAGGATTCCTTCTTTGTTTAAAATCAGCACAGCATGTAGATGTTCAGGTGGGATTACCACTCAATGGTTGAATGCATTTTGTTCAGTTTTGAATGATTTCTTTGGATACATGTCGGGTCTTCGAGTGAGGGCGTCAGGCTTTGCACTGAGTCGCCCAGGGTGGTAGTGAATAGTAAAATCATACTCCGAGAGGGTTTTGGACCATCGAGCTTGGCGGCAGCTGAGCTGTTTCATGGTCATAAAATATTGCAGTTTATTGTGCTTGGAGTAGACTTGAATGTGGTGCAGGGACCCCTTGAGGTAGGCCCGCCACTGACAAAAGGCTTCGACAATTGTAAGGAGTTCCTTGTCGTAAATATTGTAGTTGAGTTCCGCTGGGATCATTGATCGGGTGTAGAAGGCGACGGGGTGGAGATCCTTGCCCCCCGAGTTTGACTGGGAGAGTATCCTGGCAATAGCGTAGTTGGAGGCGTCACATTCAAGCACAATTGGTAGGGAGGGGTCAAAATGGCAGAGGACCGGAGCAGAGGTGAAGGCCTTCTTCAGGAGGAGGAATACGCTCTGGCACTTGCTGTCCCAGTCCCAAGGGGTGTCCTTCCATGTGAGTCGGTTGAGGGGTTTGGTGATCCTGGAGTAGTTGTCAATGAAGCGGCAATAGAAGTTAGCAAACTCCAAGAATGACTGTACCTCCTTGACATTCTGTGGGGAGGGCCAGTTGAGTATTACGTCAACCTTGGTGGGGTCCATGCGCACACCATCGGGGGTGACGATGACTCCGAGATATTTGACTTCCGTTGTGTGGAAGGAGCACTATTCGGGTTTAGCGTGAAGGTGATATTCTCGGAGTCGTTCCAAGACACGGCGGATGTGCTCCAAATGCTCTGCCAGCAAATTCAAGTAGATCAGGATATCATCCAAATATACAATGACAAAAATGTCATTCATGTTGTGGAAGATGTCATTCATGAAGTACTGGAAGGTGGCGGGGGAGTTAGTCATTCCGAAGGGCATTACGAGATACTCAAAGAGGCCATAGTGGGTGTGAAAGGGGGTCTTCCATTCATGTCCCGGGGCAATCCTAACATTGTTGTAGCCAGAATGGAGGTTGATTTTTGTGTAAATCTTGGCACTGCGAAGACGATCAACAAGGTCTCTGATTAAGGGGAGGGGGTACCAGTTCTTTTTGGTGACTTTGTTGAGTCCCCGATAGTCCACACAGAGTTGGAGGGATCCATCTTTTTTCTTGGCAAACAGAACCGGGGCACCAGCCATGGAGATCGACAGGCGTATAAAACCTTTGCCAAGCATGTCGTCGAGGTATTCCTTCAGGGCCTGGAGCTTGATTTTGGACATGTTGTAGATCTTGCCAAACGGGGGTGAGGTACCTTCTTTGAGGTTGATCTTGTGGTCGTAGGAGTGGTGCGGAGGGAGTTCCTTGGCACTTCCTTCAGAGAACACGTCAGCAAACTCATGATACTCCGGGGGAACTACTTCGGATAGGATCTGTTCCTCCATCTTGCTTTCTGGCACAGTAGTCCCTGCACGGAGGTATTCCTTGGGTAGGGCTGGCGTGACTTGCAACTGGAAGGCGGGGGTGCCTTCTCATAGGAGGCACGCGAAGGGGATGGCACCAATGATTTTAATGTCCAGGGTCGATGGGGTTGGGTACCATAGGTGTAACAGTTGGGTCCGGGGTGACGTTGGGGTTGGTCGGGGGCTTCGGGCGTCGCTGGTCGGGGTAGCGTGGGCCCTTATATCGATTTCAGGGTATGTTGGGGAGCAGCCATTATAATTTGTCCAAGGGTGATTGAGACGGAGTTGTGCTTCTTTCTCCATCGGGGTTGGCATCAGGGGTTGGGGAGTTCTGGGTTGTTCTGGAGGTGATGGTGTCAGGGCGGGGAACGTTGAGATCAGAGATAGACTGGAGGCGGAGGTGGATGGTGGCCGCTAAACTTGCTTCGGGGCCAGGAAATTGCATGGTGAGGTTCTTCCAGTTGATGTCGGGATTGATGTCTTGCAGCCACGGGAGTCCGAGCACAATTGGGGTCGATGGGGGTAGTTGGGTAACAAGGAGTTGGGCCTGGAATTGCAGGTCGTTATCAAGGGTGAGGGTGTTGTTGTGGTACTGCGTGATTCTTGTCATGGCAGGGCTCCTGTCAAAGAGTTGGAGCTTGAGGGGTTTGTTGAGGTCGTTGCGTCAGAGATCGAGTTGGTTGCTGATGAAGACACCAGAGGTGCTGCTGTCTACAAGGGCGGGGAGTATCTTGAGCAAGCCGCCAAGTTGGACATAGATGACAAATGATCATGCAGACCTAAAGCGAAGTTGCAGAGGGGTCCGGGGTTGGTCAATCATGGTCTCAGAGTTCTCGGAGGGGGGTGAGACATCAAAGGGTACCAGCCTGGAGTTGGTGGGGTTGTCCCGGTTGAGGCAGAGGGTGAGACTGGGCCAATCGACGTGGGGATTGGTGGAGCAGAGCCATGAGAACCCTAAGGTGATGGGGGCGGAGGGGTGTAATTTTGTGACAAGTAGTCAGAGTTCTTGCTGTTGTCCATCGGCAAAGGTCATGATCATTTCTAGGCAATGAGTGATGTCTCCTGCTGGGGTAGAGTCTCCATCAAAAAGTTTGAGGGGGATCGGGGCGGGGAGGCGACGGAGAGGTTGTGGGGCGAGCGCCGCCAGGGATTTGTCAATGAAGTTATCGGTGGTGCCGCTGTCAACTAGTGTGGGGACGGGTTTGTCAGTGAAGGGGAGAGTGGTGCGGAGGAGGAGGTTTGTGAATGAGTGGGAGGGGAGGTGTGCTGGGGAGTTATCCGGGGCGAGTACCGTTGTGCAGAGGAGTGTGGCTGGGGCGGAGAAGACATCGGGGTCTGGTCCGTGGTCTAGTGCGTCTTTCAGACCTAAACCGCCAACTCGTTTTCCATGAACTGGTAGTTACAGTCCTCTCCATTGATCATCCACACGGCGCATTCCATCACCTGTTGTTTAGGACAACTGCGAATAAAGTGTCCCTGCTCACCACATAGGATGCACGCACCCTCCTTCCGTCATTTCTCCTGCGTTTCCTCCGGCACGTTGATCCACAGGCTGTCCTGGATTCTGTTTGCGCATAGGGCTTCTTGATCGTTGGCGGGGTCCAGGATGTTGTTGTGGTCGTTGGGGTTGGTATCCAGGGGTACTGGGGTGTCATGGAGGTCAGCGGCGTTGAGCTGGGCAGGTGGGCACTGCCCCAGGGGTCGGTTGGTGTTGGGGACTCCTCGGCCTGGAGGGAAGCGGGGTGTGGAGTTGGCGGGGTTAGTGGGGATTGAGGATTGAATGCCATTGGTTGCTCCGGCCCACCAGTTGGTGTTACTGGAGGTGTTCCAAGAGGTCCGGAGCACCGTGTTTTTGCTGTGGTCTTCCCAGTAATGTTGGTCGACCTGGGTAATGAGCGCCTTGTACCTGTCGTAGGTGGTTTGCTTGGGCGTGAGGGGAAGGACGTCCTTGATCCATTGGGGTAGGGCACAACGGAGGGCAAACTAGAGGGCATTGTAATTCCAGCCGGTCTCGTAGGCCTCTCGTTTGAATTGTATGATAAAGGTCGTGAAGCGTTTGTTGTCACGCATTTGGAGGTTGAAGAGATTTTCCTCTGCCTCTGCTACAGTGTCAAAGACACCAAACTTACTTGAGAACTCTTGGGTGAAAGCAAGCCAATTGGAGAGTACAGGATTGTTTGGGTCAAACCAGAGTAGCACGGTGTAGTGGTCAAAGGCGATGCCCTGTAAGTATGATGCGGCAAAGGCTACTTGTGAGCTCTCAAGCTGAAAGGTAATGGGCTTAGCTTGGAACATAGTTAAACACTGAGTCAGGAAGATTCGCCACTTCTGAGGGTTGCGGCCGGTGAAGGGTTTGGGCTTCTGGATGTCGAGTTTACCCTCCCAGGCCAGTGCATCGCGGGTATCGTCCTGTGAATTTTGAGTTCGAGGTGGGGGTCCAGCGTTGTAGTAGTAGTAGTAGTGATTTCCGTTTCTGTGCTGGGGGGGAAAGTTGTCCATCGCCAGGCCCCATCCTCCAGGGGGTCCGCCATTGGGTGGTCCTCCACCAGGGTTTTGACCCATGCTACCCAGGGTGGGTCGTGGGGCCCATCAAGGGGGAGGGGGTCCTCCAGGGGTCAGGAGTCCGAAATAGTTGGCATCGGTGGGGGGATTAGGCATTGGGGCGGGCGGGGGACGAGAGGGGTTGGTGGAAAAAGGGGGTCAGGGCACCCCGGGGCCCATGGGCTGTCACGGGGGAACTGGGGCATTGGGACAGGGCAGAGGGGCATTGATACGAGGGGCGCAGAGATCAAAGTGGGTGGGTCAGTCTCATTGAAGTCCGTTGTGCAGGGCGTGTTCGTCGGCGGGGTTGCCCGGCTCGTCAATATAGGAGAGGGTCCAGTTGTCATTGTTGACGCGTAGGGGCAGTTGTTGGGAACGGAGTTCGGGAGCGGCGGGTTGGTCCCAGGTTTGGAAGGCGCTGGGTACAGAGCTGGCCCAGGGCCGGGCAGAGAGAGCCAAGGTGTGGGCGGCGGGTTGGTTGAACAACCCCCCCGCGGGGTTGAGGTTCCTCAAGATGCTGGAGGCTGCGTTGAGTTCTTCCTGCTGATGGGGAATGGAAGATGGGGCTTTGCTTTGTGTTCCGATGGGTTCCTTGCGTTGCACATGGAAGGAGCAGGTGGGATCCAGAGGGTCTTCAAAGGGGCGGGGGTTCGGGCTAGTGTGGATTTCTTTGACCAAGGTGCAGAGCTCATTCTGTAAGTTATTGTCGATGCCCAGGGTGCCTTGTGTATTCTCTGGGAGGTTTCCTTGCAGGTAGCGTTCATAGAAGTTGAGGAGTCGATCCACCCAGACCTCCGGAGTTGCGGAGGCATTGGGGTAGCCTAGGTTGGTGAGGAGGTTGCGGGTATGCCTTGCAAATTCTGTGGGGGACAGGCGGAGGAAGCGGAGGACTTTGTCGCATTGCTGGGCGTAGGCTTTGACCCTTTGCTGCCTAGGAGAAGGAGGAGTTTGAGTGGCAAACAGTGGGCAGGGGGGGGGAATAGTTATCCATGGGCTCCAGAGGGACCGGGGCTGCAGCGGGGATTGGATACGCATAGTAATGGGCAGGGGGAAGATAGGTGGGGTTGGGGGGTGCTGCGGAGTATCCTCTGGGGTTGATATGGGGATTATTGCCATTGGCGTGGAATGCGGGAGGGCGGCGCCAGCCCGGGGGTATTCCCTGGCTGATGGAGGGGGCATAGAACGCCTGGTTGGGGTCAGGGGTCCAGTGACGGGGCACATACTGATCCGTGAAGGGACCTGGGTAGAATGGGGCGTAGGGATTTTCCAGTAGGGGTTGGCCATAGGCGTTGGTTGGGTAACCAACGGGGTTGTATGCAGGGTTAAACGCAGACATTGAGAACAGGGTAAGGGGGAGTCTTGATATTATGTCAGGTTCCGCTGACGACAGGGGCTCAGTACACTGGCAAGTCCTTACTAGGCGGACACGATGTCCTGTGCTTATAACCAGGCATCTGGAGTTGGAGCAGAGGTGGAAAGGCTTGCGAGGGGGTTCTAGGGAAAGTGGCCCAAGCAAGTCCTGATTGGTCCGGAGAAGTCTAAGACTGAAGGTATTGGTTGTTGACCCAGGGCAGGTGTCAGGGCTAGTTTGTGGGCACACAAATAGATTGCGGGGTGAGCGCTGGTTATTATGTGATAATCTCACATCTCGGTAGTATTTGATTTTCCTTTAAACTCTGGATTCTTTAAAAAAACTTAAGGACTCTCATTGTACAAAGGTATTCTTACTATGGATCAATCTGGGGGCGGGGCTGGAGTTGGATAGGGGATTACCAGGGCTTGATGGGTCCCAGGGCCAAGCAGGGAACAAGGGTTGGAGTTGTCATAAGAATGTTCGGGTTGTGGCGTGTGCGCGGAGTTCATACAGACGTAGGGAGCAAGAGGAACTTAGAAGAACAAAGGAAATATGTACAGTCAAGACAAGATGGAGACAAGACAAGACTGAGGAGAAAGATAGATTCAAAACTTAAAAATAGAAACAGAGATGAGACGAGAGACAAAACATAGGAAACCGGTAAATGTAATATCAAGACTAAAGTTCAAGGAGTTATTCTACGACTTATATACCAACTACTGGGTACCCCGGAGGGCGGTGGAGATGGTGGCGGGAGTTGACGGAGCTGTGCAGAGTCGACAGGTGTTGGGTACAATCCAAGGGCGGGCCGTGGCAGTATTCTGATGGGATCAGTTGGGGGTGCAGGCTGCTCCGAGGACATCGTGATACTCTGGGACGGGTTGGGTAAACTAGGGTAGGGGGTCGGGAATGTATGACGTGGCCAGGAACGGTGGGGGAAGGTTTCAGGGGGAGTGTTGATGGCTACGGAGAGGGTGTTGGAGTTGCCATCAGGGTTTGCTGGAGAAGCGTTGGAGTTATCCAGTGTGGGCGTGAAAGTGTGGGCAGGGTTCAGGGGAGTTAGACAGGAAATTGGGAGGGGTTGGGAACAGTGTCTAGGGAGCGGGTCGTGACAACAGGCACACTCAGCCAGAGTCAAAACCCCGACCTTGCACTTGCAAATCATGTGACCTGCTTGGGGACACGCTGGTGCCAGCTGAGCCAACATGCCCCCACC
>JACKQL020000298.1:0-12127 GCA_018296165.2 Termitomyces sp. T153 | reverse complement strand
GACAAGAATTTCTTCAAAACGGGAGCGCGGATGACTCGAATCAGTCGGATCAGTCCCGGAAACTGATGAAAATGAAAGTTGAACGTTGAACTCGGAGCCACCATCCCATCCAGCATCGCCCCAGGACACAGACGTTTGTTTGGTCTCTGCTACTTTAGTTTCCATCCAGAAAAATGCTTCAGCTAGACGAAGGTAGGAAAGGGCATCATGTTTCCAAGCCTGGCCACGGCGTGATGCAACCTAGCTTGAGCACCTAGTTCTTGATTGTTTGCAGTCTCCGACTGATTCTCTCAAAAGTGGAGATCTGAGATGCGTATATGCGTGATGATGACCTGTATGCCTCTGAAAACGCTAGAGCAGATGCAGGATGATGAAAACAGCCGTCGTTAAAGATTCTAAACTTCTTAGGCAATGGTAAGGCGAGGCCGAGTCTCTTCCTCGGCGTCTGCCGTGGAGCAGAACAAGTTGGCTTTTCAAACTGGAATCTTGCGCTTATCCCCTCCGATCCCGTTCAACCTAGCATCAGTGGTTTACGGTTTCTGCTTACTCCGTGGTGTTTTCCAACCGATTGTCAAGTACCGTCTACTTAGACTGGCTCGTCATACTACGATTCCAACCTCAAGTGCCAACCACAGATAATTCTACCACTACGATTCCAACCTCAAGTGCCAACCACAGATAATTCTACCGCCTCATCTTTTCGTGATTGACTTTTCCGTCTTAGATTGCTTCTAAGCGCTCACTACTACTGACCAAAACAACTCCTGCAACTACGTCATCTACTTGTCTTGCTCCGCAGTCCATTGAATCGTTAACGCTGCTTCCTTGTCATGCTGTTGATCGACGGCCTATTTTTAGCCTGTTCTCGGATTTTTTCTGAGCCATACGCCTATCTCCGTCTTCTACTGAGGCGATGAGAACCAATGCGTTCATATCGCCGACCTAATATTATAGGAATTTTCACATACATCACCCAAATTACTTCAACAAACTCATGGATGACTCTGTAGCTGTAAACGCTGTGAGGTCTCTGTTTCAGAACTGTCATGCCACAGCACTCTAGTCTTCACACGCATGATCTTTCATCATTCGATGCCCTGCTGATCTGTGCGAAAACAATTGCGCGACACATTCCCAAGCACACGATTTGTCCTGACATGCAGCGTATAAAATAGGCGAGGGGCCAACCCATTCTCAGACTATCAAACCTCTCATGATTCCCTCATTGAGCTTTGTTCTTCTGTCTTTGGCCGGACTGGCTGTGAGCCAGGACCACAGTCTATCTGCTGTCAAAGCCGCCTTTGATGCTGCCTCAGTAAGCATTCGCGTCACCTCGTCAACCGATGACCAGAGAATCAACCATACACCAGATTCCGCAAGATCTATTCATCAACTTCAACCCAACGGCGCTCCTCGAAGTCACCTTCCCCGAGCCAACGGGCAACTCGATCACCCTAAGCGCAGGCGTACAGCTGCCCAGGAACGGTACGCTGTCTTCTGTACATATGTAGAAAAAATATAGCTTGGCGCTCACTGGCACGCAAACGCAAACACAGCTACCGCCGGCCCACCGACCTTTGGTGCCATAGGCGACATCGGGAATGGGCCCTTCGTCATCGCGACCGTCGATCCTGACGCGCCAACGCCACAAGACCCCACAGAAGCCCAGATCCGGCACTTCCTAGGGCCCAACTACTTCACACAAAGCCTTCAAAACGGCCAAGGCCACGTCGAGGCTCTCGTGAACAGGACGCCCGCACTCTCTGAGTTCAAGCAGCCGACACCTCCTGCAGGGTCCGATGCGCATCGGTACGCCTTTTGCGCTCTCTCTTTCTTCGCCACACTTATTATTGTTTTGTTTTGGGGGTGTAGGTACATCTTTTTGTTGTTCAACCAGCCTGATATGTTCAATGCTCAGAGGCTGGTTACTTCCACCACGCCTATTGACTTGTTCAATATCAGCGCGTTCGCGGCTGCTACGGGACTTGGAGACCCGATTGCTGGGACTTTTATGCGCGTCGCTCCGGACCCAACGACGGCTTGATTTACTTTATAGAACACAAAATAAAGAGATTGAACACGGACTTTGAATGGCCCGGGTGTGTTTCTTCACACTACCAGTTGCCAAGGTTCTCACAGAAGTGGCGATGTTCCAAAATGGCGGAAATGATTTTTATTATAGAGCCCGGATGCTCAGAAATGTTTCCTCAGCGTGAATTTCTGAGCTGGTTCAGATGTAAACTTATCTTTCAACCACACGCGTACAGCATCATTTTTTGTGCATGCCCTCTCCTCAAAGCGGAGAATTTCTCAACAGATCAGGCATCGAGGCTCCTGATTCCACAGCTGGTCCACGGAGCTCTATGAGTCGCTGTTTCAAGCTTGCGAGAGTCCTTCAAGTCAACTTGAAATTCATTCTGTAAGAGTTATCCTAATGAGGGGGGCTTTGATCTGATAATAAGAACACAAGTGTGTATCATATTCCTTCCGTATCCAATTTCAATCGTGTCAGTCATCAGAAAGTTAAACTCAAGCATCGACTTTCAACCGATCGTGTCGTCATCCTTAACATTGAACTGCTGTAAGAGGCTATTCCCAGCCTCTCTAGGAATTATAATGAAGGGATCGGCGTTGTCCGCTTCAGTGTCACGATCAATCATGGTGAACTCTGCGTCTCCGTCGAAAGACAGAATATCTAAGTATGAAGGTTCATGAGCTGGGCTGTCTCGGTGGGTATATTATAGACGGGTATACCGAGTTCAGCTCCAACGTCTCCGACGATGTCGAGCGCAGGCTCGATGGTGTCCGGCGCAAGTTGCGCGGGGCGGAGAGTATAGTTCGTGGGCGCGGCAGGCTCCTTTCCGTCTTGTGCCTGAGATTCCAACGCCCAAGACCTCCATTGCTCCTCCACCTCCCTCTGTAGCCTCTCCACAGCCGCGTATGTGTGGTTCGGGGGGCAGGCTTTGATGTTTGAAGCGTGAGTGAAGGGAAGCGAGCTCGAGTCGACTAGCTCGTCAGACAGTGTAACAAGGTTTCGTTTGGAAGCACTAAAGTCCACTTTGATGGCGCTTATTCTCTTAATGATTTCGCCGGAGGTGATGCCGATGATACCAGTGGTACTAGTGGTGGCAGTAATCGCAAGCTCTTTGGGACGACGAGTAAGCGTTTCTTCCTTGTGCTCGGCAGCCTCAAGTGAGGGTGCTCTTGCATGTTTATCTTCTACTAGAGCACCCAGGTATTGTCGACAGAAGATAGGACCGAGAGAGGAAGGCAAGGCAGGGCGACGAGAAGAGCGCGAGTAGGGGAACATGCTTGGATTGTAGTGCACAAGTGGTCTTCGAAGAACCATGGAAGTAATACTTATATATCATTCTGGCCGTTGAATCGTGCGCGAGGATTCGTCCGTCTCCAGTTTCACCGTACGCTGTATATTGATTAAGTCCATTTTGTGTTTCTTAACTCAACTCAAACCATCATCTACGCGTAGTCCACAAGCATACGTTCTCACGATACGTACTTCATTTCTCGTGATGTTTCTTAAACTCAAACCATCATCTACGCGTAGTTCCACAAGCATACATTCTCACGATACGCACTTCATTCCTCGTGGTGTTTCTTAAACTCAAACCATCATCTACGCGTAATCCACAATCATACGTTCTCACGATACCTACTTCATTTCTCGTGATGTTTCTTAAACTCAAACCATCATCTACGCGTAGTTCCACAAGCATACATTCTCACGATACGCACTTCATTCCTCGTGGTGTTTCTTAAACTCAAACCATCATCTACGCGTAATCCAGGATCATACGTTCTCACGATACGCACTTCATTCCTCGTGATGTTTCTTAAACTCAGACCATCATCTACGCGTAATCCACAAGCATACATTCTCACGATACGCACTTCATTCCTCGTGGTGTTTCTTAAACTCAAACCATCATCTACGCGTAGTCCACAAGCATACGTTCTCACGAGACGTATTTCATTTCTCGTGATGTTTCTTAAACTCAAACCATCATCTACGCGTAGTTCCACAAGCATACATTCTCACGATACGCACTTGATTCCTCGTGATGTTTCTTAAACTCAAACCATCATCTACGCGTAGTTCCACAAGTATACGTTCTCACGATACGTACTTCATTCCTCGTGGTGTTTCTTAGACTCGAACCATCATCTACGTGTAGTCCACAATCATACATTCTCACGATACGTACTTCATTCCTCGTTTTCTCTCAACCCACCCACCCTCACCTACATACATTGATTACCTTACTTCATAACATACCTCTCATCACATCATAACATACCTTTCATTACATCCGCCCACCTACTCCTACATATAGTCATCATATTCCGTTATCTAACATATCCTTACATATAACACATGCTTTGCTTACTGCCTAATACAATTTACGATATATTGGTTCTGTATCCTCAAGTATGCGTCATCTGCAATGTGGGTCTCCTATATGGTTGATATGATTTACCCCCCCTCCCATCTAATGTCCAACATTGTCCGATCCCACACCCCTTGTCCCCATCATTGTCGCAGTATCCGTCCGGAAAATTCCGTCTTAACTTTCTGTCCATCCCATACTTTGTTATAAAAATGTCTACCATCACTCAAAACTTACTGTACTGGAACGAGTGTTTACGGCCTTAACTTTGCCCGTGCCGTCGAGGGCTTGGGAATTTTCTCATACGGCACGGGTCACGGCTACCGTAATCGCTTTTTCTGCCGTGCTACGCTGTGTGCGATAAACGTACACCCCTAGCGTCACTGTAGACCCCTCGTCCAACCCGGTAAACGTACACCCCTAGCGTCACTAGCCCGAGTTTATCCCTTCTTTGCTCCACTAATGTTGCAAGTTGCTTGTATCCCAGTGAATCTATTCCAGGCCCTACTTGATTGCTCCATTAATCCCTTGCACGTACGTTGGAAGTGCAAGTCTTAGCCCCATTCTTTTTCCGCAGCACGAACCCCTTCGCATCTAACCTCCAAACTTTTGAGATTGGCGATTTGATATCTTACCTAAATGTAGCGGCTCGGGGGTTTCCCCGCTACGGAGTTTGAATGACCGGCAGTTGCCAGAGCTTCGTCACCTCCGAGAGCGACGGGTCATAGAGTTGTAACATGGTTTGTTCTAATGGGGCAGGTAGTCCAACTGGGTTTGTTGTGTGCAATCCCGGCGTGTTATATTTTAGGATTACAACAAACCACGTTACAACTCTATGACCCATTGCTCTCAGAGGTGACGAAGCTCTGGCAACTGCCGGTCATTCAAACTTCGTAGCGGGGAACCCCGAGCCGCTACACTAAAGATCCGTACTTTTAGTTCAGGTCTTTGTGGGTGTCAGCCCAAGACCGATATGCTGGATAGTCAACTTAAATCTAATTCAAGCTGAGTGATGCAACACAGTCATTCAAACCTCCATGTGGCAGAGCTGGAGCAAGATAGAGAGTACCTTCTTGATCGTCACTCTATTGATCTCCCTTGTTATGTTCCTTTATTTCCAAAGTGGGTGGCAACAACTCTGTTCATTGATACTCCATCACTATACCCCAATACTCATACTCAATCTCCTAACACTGCTCTGGGATTCCTTCAATAGTTACAATAGAACTTGCTCACTCTACATACTCTATGCCCCTCTGAGGCATGGTCTATCTTTGGCCAAGTGTAAGCACATTGCCCCCCACCATTTTCAGCCTGGTAGACACAATCATGACAATAATTTACATGCTATTATGCTCCGAGGGCTAAGCAATCATTACCAATAGACAGTCAAAGCAAAAGGGGAAAAAAATCAATATATTGTTTAGTACAGATGGGCACTGTTACCAGATTTCAAGTTGTATGTACTGATGATGATAAATTGGGAGACTAAAAGAGTGACTGGGAATCCACATGTCAGAGACCTCAAAAGAGTAAGTAAAAAAAAATGGAGAAATAAAGGTGGAATCACATGTCAGAGACTTTGAAGGAGTGAGTAGAAAAATGGGAAATAAAGGTGGAATCACACGTCAGAGACTTCAAAGGAGTAAGTAAAAAATAAATGAAAAAAGGTGGAATCACATGTCAGAGACCTCAAAGGAGTAAGTAAAAAAAATAAGAAATAAAGATGAAAAGTTCTGTACAAATGTCCCTACATGGTAACAGATTCAGAAAGCCCAAGAAAGTGGGAAGAACCCATGCAAGACAGACCTCAAACACCTCCACACTCTCTCACACACTCAAGCTAACCCAACAACATTTGTACCTGCAGGCACCACAACCTCATACCATAGCACCAAATTCACCTTTCCCTGCCCTGGAAGCTCAACAATCCAGCAAAACTTCCCATCCCTCACCCTCACCTTCCTCACCCTCCCACATTGCACTAATGCCCTTTGACACCACAACCTGCTTCTTGGCTCCCTCATCTGAGACCCTCTCCTTTCCCTTATACTTATCCTGGCCTTTGTATGAATGCACAATGTATAGAAGAGGCAGGTTCAAAAGCCTAACTTGTATCTATGTGTCCTCAGAAACAGGGATCTGATCAGACACATGCACACACTCTACCAGTATGGATTTTGTGTTGAAGACAGTGATGCTTTGCATGTAGGCATGTGTTGTGGTTTTGGTGTAGAACCCACTTTCTGATTTCTTCTTGGAGAGTGGGTAGTATATGATGTGGATGGAGGGATCAAGGCTGTGTGTATGTGATTGTGAGTTCTGAATGGGTATGGAGCAGGGAGGGGGGAGATAGACCCAAGGGGACAGTCATAGCTTTCTTCAGGGCTGACAGCAGGCACTTCAGAGTGTGAGATGAAGCTTCCATCAACATAGACACTCCCTGTCCCATGCAATAATGTATACTGGAAAGCATTCTTAATCTTAGCCTGTTAAAAGCACATCAGTTCAGCTCAGACACTCATGGCACACAACAAAGAACATATGCTCAAATGCACTTTCATATCCTTCTTTGGCACATAAACCCAGGACATCACTGCCCCTAGACTTAGTTCCACAATGGTCACATTATGCATGGCCCCATCACTTGGAGTTGTGATCAGCCCTGGGACTTAGAATGTTGCACTGACATTACCCTTACCTGATGATGACACAACATCAAGACCCTGATGGTACATTGGAGCTTTAAGCTCAAATGAGTTCTCCATGACCTTGCTTTCATGCATTGAGTGTGCAATAGGGATAATTGTGTGTGCAGGCAGAGATGCACTCCTAGCAAATGTCCATGGGCTCTTGAATTTGTATTCTATTGAGGGTGTTGGGGGAGTGGGTTTATATACTGAGAGGTTCCACACATCAAGTTTGGGGATGTTGAGACCAAAAGTGGGTGTAGTGGTCTCAAGGGTGAGTAAGCTATCAGCCCAATCCTATGCAATGTGAGTGAGTGAGTGAGTGAGTAGTGTGTCAGGGATTGAGAGGCTGTTGAGAATGTACCTCACCTGTGCTTTGAGTGATTGAAGCTTTGTAGATGAGTGTTACAGGTTCTTTGTAGGTGTGCGTATTGACACAGATGTCATATCCTGCAGTCCAGGATGCACTGTAGACAGCTTGGAAGGAGGTTTAGAATTATACCTGTCAAAGCACTGTAGATGATTCTTGAAACAGAAAGACATACCATAAATCAAAACAATTTCCACCTTGCATTCAATGTCTGTAAAAACACTGATAACAACACATTTTCCAAGCTTAGTATTAAGCTTTGGTCCATGAAGGCTAGTGTGTTTCTTCTGAATTTCCTTGTTTATTTCCTTCAACTCACCCTCCAACTCCAAGATGCAATTATTCAGCTCCTCAGCAGTTGTATCATACTCTTTTACAACCTGTCACACAGACCCAATATCAACAGTTTTAATGTCCATCATTCCCAAGTATGACTCAAGAGAAGAGATTGCCTTTTTGCATTGTTTGAGTGCCTTTGTCATTTTTTCCTTCTTCAATTCAAGTTCCTTGATGGCTGACAAGGTTTCAAATGATTTTGGACATTCAATGTTGGATACCATGACATTGTGAATAGTAGCTCATCTTCTGCCTTCAACTTTGTATTCATGTTCAATGTAAGCCCTATATAGGTTACTAGACACTGGCAATTGACTTACCTGAGAGAATCCTGATCCAAAACATTAGGCAGACCATTGCTCATTACTTGGTTTTGCCCTGTCTTGACTTCAAATTTGATGACACAAGTGATCTCTGCACAACCAGAGTAGATGCTTACAGCAGTGATTTTGCTCTTCTTAGTCAAAACAAGTTTGATGGGGTTGATGGGCTGGAATGAAGGAGGCTGAGTATTGTTGGTGTGGGATTGATTCTCAATGGAAGGTTGGATGTTGCTGGAAGTAGACATTTAGGATGGTTAGATGGGTAGAGATGTTGATGGGACAAAGAGGCTAGGAATACACAGTAGTAATGAGATGATGTTATGTATGAGTCTGTGGGGAGATTTGGGACCATGCAGACTCATACATAGCTGCATCTATCATAGATCTGACACTATTCATCACTGATTGACTGACTGTGCAATGATTTTGAATGATGGAATTGCATCAAAAACATACATTTGGAATCAAACTAGTTGACCAGCTGTTTTTGTTCAGGTTTGCACTGAGTGTTCAAAAGGCTTCCTGTATATGAACTTGAACATTGAGAGAGAAAGAAACAAATGCGGACCTCAGCTAAGGTCTCTTTGGCTAGCACAAGGTTGAAGGTGAGTGAGGCACCAGTAGATGGGATGCCATATAATCTTTGGCATTGTGGGGGCCATCTGTTACAGTCAGTAGATTTGATCAAGTTGGGCTGAGAGCTTGTTCACAGAAGTATGGATCAACAAATTGATGGCTAATGTAAGGGCAACCTCTGGAGGCTGTGGCTCAATCACACAGCTGGCAAAGGGAAATCCAAAGTCTATTCAGTACTGTACAGTGTCTACTGAGATAACTACTCACCTGGCAAAAGGAAATCCAAAGAGAACAAGTCTGGGGATTCTCTAGGCCAGGTGTGACACTTCAGAGGCTTCTGAAGCATGAGAAACAACTGTACAGTATGACAGAGGAAAAAGACAAAAGTTATGTGTCAGCAATTGGTCAGCAGTTACATAAGCTGGTGGCAGTGCCAAAGGGGCCACACTTGTCTGAATTATTGACAGAGAACCAGCGCAGCCTGAGGGCTAAAACTAGGACCAATAGATAGGGAAAAGGAAGGAGAATGAAGGAAAACTATAGTGGGGGAAATCTGACAAGAACTGGAGAAGGAGAAGGGGAAACAAGTTGGATGTCCCCTGATAGCTAAGGCAGTAGTTATTGTCTAAATGTTCAATCTTTGCTCACATGTTGCTCAAGAGAGACTAATTCTCTCAAGTGAAATTGCCACACTGTACTACCACCAAAATCTCAGTGCAATGATGAAAGAAGAGCAGCCTGGAGTTTGGAGTCATCTGCAGTCATCTTGCATGAAGCTCTATCAATTGTTTACTGAGTAGTCTGGCTTGTGTATTTAAAGACTCAAACCTTTTGCCACTATCTGAATGGCCTGGCAGTCAAACATCCATATGTAGAAGATCAAAGGAAGGATCAGAAGAGAAAGAAGTGTAAGTCCATAGAGAGAGGCACAAAAGGAATGTGGAGTGGGTTTCTGGCAACACATCATGATCACATGCTCTCAAATTGTTTGAACACTAGATACTGGCAGAGTAACGTATTACTGACCCCTCACCACAGGGTAAGTTGTAATGTATGTATGACTGTAAATCACAGTGTAGGCCAATATGTCATTCAACTCTTATCTCATATGTGCCTTGGGACTCTGGGTACCTTCCTTGGTTACTTCACATGGCTAGTGGTCATCACATCTCATGATGTCCCAATGCTTGACTCAAATACAACACACAGTGACAAGCCTGTGCTGAGGCACTCATGCCAACTCATTTCCCAAATTAAACTTCAATATCTAAACTTGGCATTAAGATCAGGCACCCTTCCCTAACCATCACCCTTCACCTTCTGTCATTCTTTTTCCTAATGTATTTCCATGAACTAATGTAAAATGTCTATTTTGTTTTCAACATTCACTTATATTTCCATGAACTCATGTTATAATAATATCTATGTTTTTTTTAACATTCACTTGTATTTCCATGCAATAATGTTATAATATAATGTTAAAATGTCTATTTTTTTCTCAACATTCACTTGTATTTCCATGAACTAATGTTATAATAATATACAATGTTCAAATGTCTATTTATTTTTCAACATTCACTTGTTTCATCCATCTCCTCTTGTTCAATACCCCATCTAGACTGACAAGGGCCTCCCAGATCTCCTTGTATTTTGCAGCAGCATGGTCAATGTGTTGGCCTACCAAATTCAGGAGGGCTTGGGAGGGCTTGACTACATATGTGCATCTTTTAAGAGATTTCCTTTTTGCCATATGTCTGGATCGCACATTGTGGTTAAGTACCTGGTCAATCTGATCAATTGTTTTGACTTTACATACCCAGTTTTTTTTGGAACAGAAAAAAATTGAGCTTGCAATTGAGTGACACACATCCCTTATATAACACTTGATGCAATCAAATACTTTGGATGGAGCCAGGTGGTACATCAACCTAAACTCTCATTGGAAATGTATAGATGTTCATGCAGTAATAAACCAATTCAATGTACCCAGATACATTTGACCATACCCTGTAAACTATGCTAACATACATTTATAGGTTATATGTTGTCCTGAGTTTTTGTGAGGCAAAGCCCAGATTGTGATAATGTTCACTATTGATTTAAGCATGACCTTTGACTAGAACCACTTTCATCTCATAGTGTCTCTGCATCAATGACTTGGCAATGGCTGTACTATACTCTAGATACATCAGTACATACACTGTATACTATCTCACTAGAAAAATCTGGGTTATATGACATCTATATGAGGTACTGAGTTTTTGTGAGATGAAAAACTGATTTTGGTGATGTTGACTATTGATACATATAACTTTAACTCTAACCACTTTCATTGATGGCCCTGACCACAGCTGTACCACACTCCAGAAGAGCAATGGCTTGCTCAGAATGCACAGAGTAAACATAGTTATGATAGATAAGCCTTCAGAGAGTCAATCTTATTCCACTCATCTCAAGTCTGGACTCAGAAATAGTGAAGTGGTTTGTGCCCATTGTAACAAACAATATCAACAAGGACAGTATGTTCATCTGTTCAATACATTTCTGCCAACCTATGAAATCCTCCAGAACAGCTCAAGCTGCTGCTGTGGGATTGATGTTGACTTTGACTCAAACATCCTAACTTAGCAGCACAAAAACAGTTGTTGTCAAAGATGAAGATTGGTATATCACTTCTGAATTATAAAATTGAGTATAAAACAAAGCTGTCCAGCAGAACAAGGCCACATATTTGGTGTCATATGTTATTCTGTATATTTCCAGAAATTGCTATTCCAGGAACTGAATGTTTGAAGGCAAACAAACAGAAAATCTGTGCCAGGCAATGCAGAATAGTGAACTGTCAATATGCTATATAAAGTTGAGTATAGTACATACTAAAGCTGTCCAGCAGAACAAGGCCACATATGTTATTCTGTATGTTGCCAGAAGTTGCTATTCCAGGAACAGAATGTTTGAAGGCGAACAAACAGAATAAATGTCAAAGAATCCATGCCAGGCATGCGGAATAGCAAACTATCATTTTGGTCTGGGCCCCAACATGAGTCCATAGAATGTACTATTTATAAACACCCATCCAGATTCAAAAGCACGATCCAGGAACAAATGTGCATGGACGGCAGCAAAAAAGCACGCTGCGGCAAGCGCTGAGAAAGCTATGGTTGGGTAGTAACAAGTGCTCAAGATCATTCAAGGGCGGGAGGGCAGATTATTTGGTCTTGGATGGTACTAGTCACGTGGCCCTGTAACTAGAGTCCACCATATATTATGACCTGGCCTCTACTTAGAGCAGTTTAATGTATGAGATTGATGGTACAGCCTGGTTTGAACTCGTACTTCCACCTCTGCATGCACCTCTGTATACAAGAGTATATCTTAGCTTCATAGTCCTCTGCTACCCTTATCTTTCTTACTCATCATAGTACC
>JACKQL020000297.1:0-12312 GCA_018296165.2 Termitomyces sp. T153 | reverse complement strand
CAGACCCAACCTCACTTTGTTCATTTATGCCCTTGTATTTCTAACTCAATGCTAAATCCCAGACCCAACCTCACTTCATTCAGTTAGGTCCTTGTATTTCTAACTCAATGCTAAGTCCCAGACCCAACCTCACTATGTTCAGTTAGGTCTTTGTATTTCATCAACTCAATGCCAAGATCCAAACTCAACCTCAGTTTGTCTTTCATGTTATTGATAAGTGTTCCTCAATAAAGTAATTAAGATTGTCATATTAATGGGCTTTCCCACTCATCTCTTTCACTATGCTGACTTTGGTCTTTCTTTTTTTAATCAATGTGTTGATAGTTCTGTCATTGTCAATGTCAGTAAACATAAGTCTTTACTATGATTTCAATTATATTTCACTCAGTCAAATGAACTATCCTTTATAAGTATTTCATTATTTTTAACATAATGCTGAAATCCAGACCAAACCTCACTTTGCTTGGTTAGATTTTCAATATTTCAACTCTTGCAAGTGATTATCATCAATAGATCATCTATAATATACTTGAACATTTAGAATTATTGATCAATTAAAGTCTCCTTCACCTTCTATCCCCTTATTACTCATGCACTTTGAAGAGCATGTTGGACAATTTTTGGACACCAAAATATACTAAAGAGAAACAAATTAGGGAAAGCAGTCTGAGTAATGAGATATCTACAATCTCATTTATGGTATCACTAAGTGGTACTAATACTTAGCAATCAGACCTTTGACATCACTCATCTGTTGTCTTCAACTCAATATACTAATACTTAGCAATCAGACCTTTGACATCACTCATCTGTTGTCTTCAATTTGATATATCTGACTATACATCATCTAATCACAAACCATACACCTTCAAATCAAAAACTCTGTGGATCCTCAGAAACAGGAAGTAGCCTACAGCTAGTAGCAATCCAGTCTATTCAAACATAGATATATGTCATAGTACTGAGCAAAAAACCTCCTATTCCAGTCCCTTAACAGAAGACTATCAACTTTACACATTCTATATTAATACTGCCTTCTGAAGCTTTTTCCATCTCAAACCAATCTTCAATGCTCTCTTCCCCAATAGTAGCATAATAAATCAAACCCACCATTCTTTTCTCAGAGGCTGTCATAATGTAGTCAAATATTTATTGAGAGCAGGAAAAGTTAGAGATGATCAGGAGTAAGTTGACTCCAAGGTATAGGAACTGATTAGTGTAAAACTATAAGAATTCATACTTTCAAGTCTGGACCATACACCTTGATATCAGAAAGCCAACATACAGCTAGCAGCACTCCAGTCCAAGTATAGCCTCACTTTATTTGATTTTACAATTCAATGTTGGTACCACCTAACATCACAGAATACACTACCAAGTCAGATTTATAGTCAAAACATAGTGTATGTCATAAACTTCTCAAAGTCCTTCAGGAACCATAGGTTGCCTAGGGATATATACAGGGCAATCATTCTCCTTTCTAAAAAAATAAGTAGAAGCTTTTAACAGTCAAAGAAACATCTTATGCCACTTCTTTGGCCATTTTTGATCATAAATTCATTGTTCTGAACTTTTTTTTGATAAGAAATACATGCATGGAACATGTTCCTGGTGGAGGTGCATTAAAAGACAGTACATTTCACATAAGTAAGGCTTAAAATAGTTAAATATTGCCTGAGATATCAAGTCTGGCACCTTTCACACATAGTGGAAGGATGGTCAAAGTTGTCTACTGTATTTTTTTTTGGAAAAAATGCATCTCAAGAGTGGCAAAACAGCCAAGTCTGATTGTATTACCATAAAAGGGTTGAAATTTGTCAGCATTTGTCAGTGCTGACAAATTTTAGTCAGCAGAAAAGTTGTCGCATAGGTGCAGCCACATTTCCATGTCTGTCGTCACATATTATATAAAAAAAGGCAATTCTTATGTAAGAATTGGTCAGCATTAGTCAGGCTTACTTGAGCAGAGACCCAAAAAGGCATCCACACAGCCACTTTCCCACGTCCGTCGTCGCATAATATATAGACGAGCTACGCCCCGTGCCTTTGGCACGGGCCTGTAGCTCTTGCTTCATCCCAGACCCAACCTCACTTCGTTCGGTTAGGTCCTCGATATTCTACTCAATGCTTCATCCCAGACCCAACCTCACTTCATTCGGTTAGGTCCTTGTATTTCAAACTTAATGCTTTATCCCAGACCCAACCTCACTTTGTTCGGTTAGGTCTTTGTATTTCAAACTCAATGCTAAGTCCCAGACCCAACCTCACTTCGTTCGGTTAGGTCCTTGTATTTCAAACTCAATGCTAAGTCCCAGACCCAACCTCACTTCGTTCGGTTAGGTCTTTGTATTTCAAACTTAATGCTTCATCCCAGACCCAACCTCACTTCGTTCGGTTAGGTCCTCGATATTCTACTCAATGCTTCATCCCAGACCCAACCTTACTTCGTTCGGTTAGGTCCTTGAAATTGACCTCCATGCAAGTGCAAGACTATATCATGATCATTTGATCGCTCTTCTGAGCCATCTCCTGGAATTACAGCTGCAACTCCCTCCTGTTCATTAGGGTCATTATAGCGTCGAGGATCTCCAAAATCAGCTGTAAGCTTGACAGAAAGCCTTTGTGGTTGGCCTTCTGGAACTTCTCCCATGATCTGCCTGGCCTGCTTGTATAAGCCAATGAAGGGATTGACTCTAGCAAGCATATCCTGCAAAGAGGCCATTATCTGAGGATCAAGCCTGGGATTGTTCTGTTGACGAAAAGCCAATTGCTGATTGTGATCATAAAAGTAGAGCTGTGCATATACAGGCAGATTGCCTTCAATAGGAAGCAAGGCACCTGTCAAATGATGTAGTTCTCCATTGATCCTAAAGCTGTATGGTCCAGGTGCATTGGTAATGGCATGGTCAATTTTGACTCCCAAAGATGTGAATGCAAAGGCTGCATTGCATTGACGGATTGATGTTTTAAAGGTGTTAGAGAGAGGATGATGCCCATGGAGCAGGTTCAGTAAATCTGCTGGAGCATCTTGAAGCCTGGGCAAATTTACTTGGCCTTGTAAGCAGCACATGCCAAACTTTGGGCTGTTTCTAGTAGACTTGGTGAGCTTTTCAGCATCAAAATGTAAAGCTTGGCAGTGTGGACATATAACAGTCATAGGACCAAGATAGTGTGGAGGGTATTCAACCAAGTAAGGTTGCCTTCCTCTTGGAACAGGCTGAATAGGACCAAGTTGTGGTGGAATAGGAAGTCCAAGGGGAGGCTCTGGTTCTTCTGCTGGTATATTTTCAGCAGGATTTTCTGGTTGTGGTGGATCATTGGGTAGGGCAGGGTCCAAGTCTTCTGCAGGTCTCTGTTGAGCAGGATCAACATATTCCAAGCCATCATCAGAAGACATGTCATCCTGAGGACCCAATGGATCATCAAGGGGAGGATCCAATTGCTCTGCTAGTTGATGTTGAGCAGGATCAACATATTCCAAGTCATCCTCAGAAGGTATATCATTCTGAGGACCCAAATCATTGAAATCCTCTTCCAGATCAGCTTCATGTTGCTGTTCCCAACCTTGAAAGATTCTTTGAGCCATAGCTGCATTCAAAGGCCTATGTTCAGGATTCAGATCAATATGCTATTGAACTTTGTTAATTAAAGTAGCATCTTGAAGTAGTCTTGAACTGACCTCTGCTCTGAATAGCTCTTCTTCCTGTCTTGCTCTTTCCTGTCTTTCCTGGCTCAAAATAGCTAATGCCTGCTGCCTGTCCTGCTCTTGTCTCAGCCTTTGTTGCTCTTCTAATACAGCCAATGCTTGTTCATGTCTGATGTGGTAGTTTTCCATCTCCTGAGCAACATTAGGAGCAGGGGGAGATGGAGCAGGTCTGATTCTTCTAAGTGCAGGAGCAGGTAGAAGAGGCACCATTCTGGGTATAGGATGCTGTAAAGGAGCATTCCATCCTTCAGGCAAAATAGTTTGAGGAATGATCACTGTAGGTTGAGCAATAGTGGGCTGATTGAGCCTATTGTCCCTTCCATGTACAACAGATAGAGATGGCATCATGATGGGCATAGAATTCTCCATAGGAACTTTTCTCACTCTTCTAAGTGGAGGAGCAAGTGGAGGAGGCACCATTCTAGGAATGGGATTCTGCAAAGGAGCATCCCATCCTTCAGGCAAAACAGTTTCAGGGATCACTATGGAAAATGGATCAGCAGCAGCAACTGGCTGCCTAATAGGTCTTCCTGAAGAGCTAGAAGTGGTGGCTATAGCTTGGTGATTAAGCCTCAAACCCTCAGATCCCATACCCCCAGATCCCATAGATTGATTAATACCCCCAGTTCCCATACCCCCAGGCCCAAATTGAAGTGGTGGAACAACCACAGTATTGATCTGTTCCAAAGATCTATTGTTTCTATTTGCTCGACAATTGTCAGGATCTGTCATTTGTAACTGTTCAAGTCTCCTTTGATTCCTAGCTTGTTGCCTTTGGCTTCCAGGAGTAGTAGGTGGTTGCCTATAACATCCATTGTTAAGCAATTTAACAGTCAAAAACCATTAAAATTGACTTGCATGATGCGATATTTGATGTATCAATAGCTTAATGTGGTTAAGGAGTTACTAATAAACTTGTTAGTCAACATCAATCAATCAATAGATGTGACGAAACATACTTTGTCGTGTGGCCTCCTTTCCACAACTTCGGAAATGCCCATTGTTTGGTCATGTTGTGTCAAAAAACGCGCGAGGCGTGAAAAACAGTGTCCACTAAATCGCGTTTGGCCTGTTTCACACATGCAGGCTATTTGGCATGTTTTACACATGGTCAAAAGATAGTGTATATTCAGTAAAGTTGTATACTATAATTTTTTTTGGAAAAAATCTGTTCCAAGTGCGAAAAATAGCCAAGCTGCCCAAAAAGGAAGGTTCTTGGTCAGCAGCTGACAAATTTTAGTCAGCACAATCCAAAGTCGTCGCATATATAGAGCGCACAGCCACTTTCCCAGGAGTCGTCGCATATATTATAGATTGAGCTCTTGCCTCATCCCAGACCCAACCTCACTTCGTTCGGTTAGGTCCTCGATATTCTACTCAATGCTTCATCCCAAACCCAACCTCACTTCGTTCGGTTAGGTCCTTGTATATCAAACTTAATGCTTCATCCCAGACCCAACCTCACTTCGTTCGGTTAGGTCTTTGTATTTCAAACTTAATGCTCATTCCCAGACCCAACCTCACTTTGTTCGGTTAGGTCCTTGTATTTCAAACTTAATGCTTCATCCCAGACCCAACCTCACTTCGTTCGGTTAGGTCTTTGTATTTCAAACTCAATGCTAATTTCCAGACCCAACCTCACTTTGTTCGGTTAGGTCCTTGTATTTCAAACTTAATGCTTCATCCCAGACCCAACCTCACTTCGTTCGGTTAGGTCTTTGTATTTCAAACTCAATGCTAATTTCCAGACCCAACCTCACTTTGTTCGGTTAGGTCCTTGTATTTCAAACTTAATGCTTCATCCCAGACCCAACCTCACTTCGTTCGGTTAGGTCTTTGTATTTCAAACTCAATGCTAAGTCCCAGACCCAACCTCACTTTGTTCAGTTAGGTCTTTGTATTTTGTTGACCAAGTGTTGCTTTTCTCTTACAATTCAATACACTGAGATTTCATCTATAAACCAATCATGTATCTATATTACATTATGAACAAAATACTACAATGTCCACTGGTATATATTAGAGATGCTGAAAATTAAATTATAAAAGTTAGTACTAAGCAACCAATTATTTAAACTGTCACACTTACATTTGTAAACCATTAAGAATATCTATACTACATAGTCCAGCTATAGACATTAGGTGCTGAAGTTCATAGAAGTTAGCAATTTTTTGCTTAAATCCAACAAAACTCACACTTACATTTGTAAACCATTCAAGATTTCCTGATAGACAATATTTGCAGTCTTTCTTGATGTGTTTTCTGGGTCCAAGATGACTTTGATACGATCTCCTGATGTGCACCGTGAGAGTGCAACATAAAGTTGGCCATGTGAAAAAACTCCTAATCGAAGGTCCAATCCAACATGCTTGACTGATTGACCCTGAGACTTGTTGATTGTCATAGCAAAGGCCAATCGAACTGGGAATTGTCTCCTGCACAATGGAATTGGCAAATCTTCTTCAGACACATCCATGTTGATTCTTGGAATCAAAACAATTGATCCTGCAAACTTGGCATCTCCACTGATGATCCTACATCTGAGAACTCTGGTGCTGATGTGAGTGACAATCATTCTTGTCCCATTGCAAAGTCCTTTGGTTGTATCAAGATTCCTGAGCAGCATGACAGGAACACCAATCTTCAGAGCCAATTTAGCCAAAGGCAAACTGCTGGCTCTGAGAGAGTTGAGGTATTCCATTGGATACAATCCAAGGCCATTAGGATTCCCATCATCAGATATAATAGAGTCTGCACTCTGCAAGATTTTCTCTTCTCTTGGACATTTCTGCAGAACTTCAGAGTTGATATCCTCTACATCAGAGTTCTTGCCAGAAAGGATGGTATGGTCCAGATAATACTGATCATCTTGATGGTGATCAATATGAGGATAAGTGGAAGAGATCAATCCAGTGACAGAATTGTCATCACAGATCATAGTTTCTGGAAGTTGTACTGTTTCTCCAGGCCCAAGGTTTTTTCCAGCACCAACATCCAATAACCAAGCTGCATGAGCAATGTTATCAGGAGTCTGATCCAATCTCATGTTTTGAACCAAGTAGTGGACTTGAATCTGATCCCAAAGTCTTCCCCTTTTGAGTGAAGCAGCAATTATCTGCTGCCTGAGTCCTCGTTGAATAACTGGGAGAGTTTGCTAAAAATCTCCCCCAAACACTACAGTCACTCCACCAAAAGGAACATCTTTCTCCAGGATGTCTCTGAACCCTTGATCCACAGAGTCAATGGCTTTTTTGTGTTGCATTGGGACTTCATCCCAGATGACAACTTTGGTCTGGAGTAAGAGTTGAGACAATTGAGTTCATCTTTTGATATTTTTTGATAATAAATTCATTGTTCTGAACTTTTTTTGATAAGAAATACATGCATGGGACATGTTCCTTTCTCAAAAAACAGCTAGAAGTGTTCCACACATAGGTAATTCCCAAAAAAAGCTGAAAATAGTGAAACATTGCCTGAAATATCAAGTCTGGCACCTTTCACACATAGTCAAAAGATGTATTAAAGTTGTCTACTGTATTTTTTTTTTTGGAAAAAATGCATCTGAAGAGCAGCAAAACAGCCTGTTACCATAAAAGGGTTGAAATTTGTCAGCATTTGTCAGCGCTGACAAATTTTAGTCAGCAGAAAAGTCGTCGCATAGGCGCAGCCACATTCCCACGTCCGTCGTCGCATAATATATAGATACGAGCTACGCCCCGTGCCTTCGGCACGGGCCTGTAGCTCTTGCTTCATCCCAGACCCAACCTCACTTCGTTCGGTTAGGTCCTCGATATTCTACTCAATGCTTCATCCCAGACCCAACCTCACTTCGTTCGGTTAGGTCTTTGTATTTCTAACTCAGTGCTTTATCCCAGACCCAACCTCACTTCGTTCGGTTAGGTCTTTGTATTTCTAACTCAATGCTTCATCCCAGACCCAACCTCACTTCGTTCGGTTAGGTCTTTGTATTTCTAACTCAATGCTTCATCCCAGACCCAACCTCACTTCGTTCGGTTAGGTCTTTGTATTTCTAACTCAATGCTAAGTCCCAGACCCAACCTCACTTCATTCGGTTAGGTCTTTGTATTTTGTTGACCAAGTGTTGCTTTTCTCTTACCATTCAATACACTGAGATTTCATCTATAAACCAATCATGTATCTATATTACATTATTAACAAAATACTACAATGTCCACTGGTATCTATTAGAGATGCTGAAAATTATAAAAGTTAGTACTAACCAAGCAATTCTTAAATGGTCACACTTACATTTGTAAACCATTGAGAATATCTATACTACATGGTCCAACTATATACATTAGGTGCTGAAGTTCATAGAAGTTAGCAATTTGTTGCCTGAATCCAACAAAAGTCACACTTACATTTGTAAACCATTCAGGATTTCCTGATAGACAATATTTGCAGTCTTTCTTGATGTGTTTTCTGGGTCCAAAATCACTTTGATACGATCTCCTGATGTGCACCGAGAGAGTGCAACATAAAGTTGGCCATGTGAAAAAACTCCTGATCGAAGGTCCAATCCAACATGCTTGACTGATTGACCCTGAGACTTGTTGATTGTCATAGCAAAGGCCAATCGAACTGGGAATTGTCTCCTGCGCAATGGAATTGGCAAATCCTCTTCAGAGACATCCATGTTGATTCTTGGAATCAAAACAATTGATCCTGCAAACTTGGCATCCCCACTGATGATCCGACATCTGAGAACTCTAGTGCTGATGTGGGTGACAATCATTCTTGTCCCATTGCAAAGTCCTTTGGTTGTATCAAGATTCCTGAGCAGCATGACAGGAACACCAATCTTTAGAGCCAATTTAGCTAAAGGCAAATTACTGGCTTTCAAAGAGTTGAGGTATTCCATTGGATACAATGTCAGGTCATTCACATTTCCATCATTAGACATGACAGAGTCTGCACTCTGCATAACCTTCTCTTCTCCTAGATATTTCTGTAGAACCTCTGAGTTGATATCCTCTATATCAGAGTTCTTGCCAGAAAGAATGGTTCGGTCCAGGTAATACTGATCATCTTGATAGTGATTAATATGAGGATAAGTGGAAGAGATTAATCCTTTGATAGAACTGTCATCACAGATCATAGTTGCAGGAAGTTGTACTGTTTCTCCAGGCCCAAGATTTTTTCCAGCACCAACATCTAACAACCATGCTGCATGAGCAGCATTATCAGGAGTCTGATCCAATCTCATGTTTTGAACCAAATAGTGAACTTGAATCTGATCCCAAAGTCTTCCTCTTTTGAGTGAAGCAGCAATCATCTGCTGCCTGAGTCCTCGTTGGATAACTGGGAGAGTTTGCCTAAAATCTCCTCCAAACACCACAGTCACTCCACCAAAAGGAACATCCTTCTCCAGGATGTCTCTGAACCCTCGATCCACAGAGTCAATGGCATTTTTGTGTTGCATTGGGACTTCATCCCAGATGACAACTTTGGTCTGGAGTAAGAGTTGAGACAACTGAGTTCCTCTTTTGATATTGGCAATGGATGTATCTAGAGCAGGAATGGGGATTTTAAACCTTGAATGTGCAGTTCTACCACCCTCCAGCAATAAGGCAGCAATCCCAGATGATGCTACACATAATGCCACATCTCCATTGGACCGAACAGCAGAAGCCAAAGTGTTGCACACAAATGTTTTGCCACATCCACCTGCACTGTGAATGAATATCATCTTGCCCAAGTTGTTGTCCACAGAGTCCATAACTTCATTGAAGGCTCCCAGTTGTTCACCATTAAACCTGGCCTTGTTTTCATCCACCCTTCTCTTCAACTCCTCAATGTCATAATCTGTTTCTTCTTGCAAAAGTCTATTGCCTAAAATTGTTTGATCAGTCCTAGAGTCAATTCTCTATACAATGGCTGGCTTACCTGGAATGACATTCCAAACTTGTTGAGGTTCTGGCATGTTGGGAAAGTCTTGAAGAGTCTTGCCAAAATTCTTCAAGTTGTCATTGATCAGATGAAGGCCATAGTCATAAACATCTTCATCAGTAAAGACTCTATCTCTGTACTGCTGGATATTCTCCAATCTGTGTCTAAGATCATCACAAATAGAGTGCTTGAATTCATTCCATAGAGCCTCTGGAGTGGTAGGAGCACAGTGAAATAGGATAGTGCAAAAGAGCTGTCTAAGAGCTGATCCTGATTGGATTGGAGCAGCTTCAGCAAGACATTGCCTCCATTCTGCATCATCTTCCAAAAGGCCAAGGGCCTTGCATGCCTCTTTGTAAGTAGGATAGGTGTGGCCATTGACTGTCCTAAGGTCAGCCCATGATTTTGCATTCATCACAACTGTCAGGAGCATCCTAAGGTAGAACCTTTCTCCCTGTCTGGGTGAAGCAAAGTACATCCTTCCAATAGCTGTTCCTCTTTGCCTCTCCTTCCAACTTCTTTTAGAAGCTTCATAGACAAACTTGGTTGGAAAGCTCTGATAAGTGGTGTTGTTATTAGGGAATCTGGCATTGGCTTCAAACCAAGCAGTAAGTGCAGTCTTGTCTGCATTAGGCCTGGCAGCTACAATCTCCAAAGGTTCATTATCCTGGAAGTAAACTTCATGCTGGCCTTCCAAATGGACAGGTAATCGATACACAGGAGGATATTCTCCATGCATGTTGAATTCAAAGATGTGCCAGCATGATTCAGCTGCAGAAATGTATCTGGCATCTAAGTGTTCTTTAATTTCATCCCTCTGGTCTCCCTGGTCTCTGGCAATTTCCAAAGTGGTCCTATCATGGCCTTTGTAGATGTACTTGTGAATGTATTTGATGGCTTCTACTGAAGCACAGACCTCCACATTGATGTGGCATTGATACTTGGCTGAGAGATAAGGATTGTATGGGACAACATCACGATTGTCATAACGATGACCATTTTTTTCAAAAAAGCGCCCATTGTCAGGTCTGGCATATTGAGGATAACCATTTTCCCCATACTGAGTAGCGTCTTGAAATTCCTTTGGGTATCTTTTAGAACATTTGCCATCTACCATGCATTTAGCATTGGGTTTGGCAGCTCCACATGGACCATGGACCATGTTAGTAGTAACAACCTAATAACAAACTTAAGTAATGGGATTAAGAATTCAAACAAAGCCAATACCTGATACAAATGAGGCTGAGTAGCTGGATCTGGTATTTGAGCTGAGACAATAGAATCTACATGAGCTGCATTCTGTATCCTATGATGATGATGGAAAAAAATCAAGATATGCATATGTGGAAGTCCTCTCTTTTGGAATTCAATAGTATGAACATGTGCCACACAGCTGCCAAAGAGACCCTCTTTAATCTCCTTTACCACAGCATTTTTTCTGAGTTCAAATACTCTGGCAACAATATCTGGTCGATCAGCAGCTGTTTGTTTTTTTCCATTGACTGCAGGTTCCTTCAAGAGAGCTTCTTCAATTTCTGACCACTTTGGATTGGCAGTCATAGTCAAGAAGAGATCAGGTTTTCCAAAATGCCTGCAGATAGCCATAGAGTCCTGGAATAATTGCTGCATTTGTCGTTCACTTCCAGTATGGGAGGAAGGAAGAATAACACGATGGCTTTGTGGAGTAACTGCCTCATCTCCAGCAGCAGCATCTACTACTCCCTGATAAACCTCAGCTCTGATCTTCTTCTGATTGTGTCGAACCCAATTCAACTTGTTTTGTTCACTTGAAGCCCATGCATCAACAACATATTGTTGAAATAACCTTCCACTCCAGAGTAATGCTGCATTAACTTCTAAAGTTCTTTTCTGCAGTCTATATGCATAATATGCAGTTTGAGTGACCTTTGGTGCTCTTTGTTGATTCTCTGGCCCAAAATGAGAGTGAATATTTGTGTGAAATCCTGGCTCTCCAGTTGGAAACATAATGGTATAATGCAATGGAGTATAATATGGGTGCAAATGACTGATCCGCTTCAATTGACCTCCATGCAAATGCAAGACTATATCACGATGATCTGATCGTTCTTCTGAGCCATCTCCAGGAATTATAGCTGCAACCCCCTCCTGTTCATTGGGGTTATTATGGCGTCGTGGGTCTCCAAAAT
Source organism: Termitomyces sp. T153 (assembly GCA_018296165.2). Taxonomy (NCBI): domain Eukaryota; kingdom Fungi; phylum Basidiomycota; class Agaricomycetes; order Agaricales; family Lyophyllaceae; genus Termitomyces; species Termitomyces sp. T153. Next base: position 527 of record JACKQL020000297.1, on the reverse strand, counting down.
CAGCTCTAAGTGTGACAAAAAGTCTTTGTGGTTGGCCTTCTGGAACTTCTCTCATAATCTGCCTGGCTTGCTTGTATAAATCAATGAAGGGATTGACTCTAGCAAGCATATCCTGCAAAGAGGCCATTATTTGAAGATCCAACCTGGAATTATTCTGTTGACGAAAAGCCAATTGCTGGTTGTGGTCATAAAAGTAGAGTTGTGCATATACAGGATGATTACCTTCAATAGGAAGCAAGGCACCTGTCAGATGATGGAGTTCTCCATTGATCCTAAAGCTATATGGTCCAGGAGCATTTGTAATGGCATGATCAATTTTAACTCCCAGAGATGTGAATGCAAAGGCTGCATTGTATTGACGGATATATGTTTTAAAAGTGTCAGAGAGAGGATGGTGGCCATGGAGTAAGCTGAGTAGTTCAGGTGGAGCATCTTTGAGTCTGGGCAAATTCACTTGGCCTTGTAAGCAGCACATTCCAAACTTTGGATTGTTTCTAGTAGACTTAGTGAGCTTTTCAGCATCAAAA
>JACKQL020000296.1:0-12360 GCA_018296165.2 Termitomyces sp. T153 | reverse complement strand
TGCAGAGCAGCCCGCATCCCCAGCTGATCCCATCAGAATGTCACTGCAGCCCACCCTCTTGATTGCACCCAACACCTGTTGACTCCACACAGCTCTGTCAAGCCCCACCACCATACCCACTGACCTCCCCACTTCAATCTCCACACCCCCCATACCAACATTCCTCCATCCTGCCAGAACATCCCAGCCCCTCCAAGACAGCCCACAGGCCCCAGGGCACTCTGACCCCCTTTCCCCACTAACCCCCCTCACCCCCCACCTGCTCTGATGCCCAATCCCCCTGCTGACACCAATTACTTCAAACCCCCCACCCCCAGAGGACCCCCTCCTCAATGGGCCCCAGGGGCTCCCCCAGGCAACACAGACCAGCCCCCTGGTGGTGGACCTCCCAATGGTGGCCACCTGGAGGATGGGGCCTGGCCATGGACAACTTCCCCCCCCAGCGTGGAAACAGAAATAATTATTATTACTACTACAATGCTGGACCCCTGCCCCAAACTCAAAACACCCAGGACAACACTTGTGACACACTGGCTTGAGAAGGGAAACTCGACATTCAAAAGCCCAAACCTTTCACTGGCCACAACCCCCAGAAGTGGCACATCTTCCTGACCCAGTGTCTAACTATGTTCCTAGCTAAGCTCATCACTTTCCAGCTTGAGAGCTCACGAGTAGCCTTTGCTGCATCATATTTGCAGGGTATTGCCTTTGACCATTACACAGCGCTACTCTGATTCGATTCAAACAACTCTATACTCTCCAACCCCAGCATGCTTGATGATAAGCTGGAGCAAATGCTTCTCTTCATGGAAATCCCTTTATCATCGGCTTCATCATCAGAACTGACATTTTGTTCATTGATGTACATGAAGGATCACTGGAATTCTGTTCCCACCACCTTTGGCCGCCTCTTGACAAAGTGCAGCTTCACGTTTGCCTCCTTTTTTGACTCTGGGCATGCTCGGATGCAAAATTCGGGGTTCTGGTAAGCTGAAAATTGCCTCTCAGCCGTTGCTAACTCAAGCTTTACAATTTTGCCCTCACTTGGCACGACAATTTTTGTTCCTGACCCCCCGAAAAAGTGAAACACGTGGGAAAATTTCTGATATTGCATAAATCAACGTCTTTTGCATTGGTTTCCTTATGAGAAAAATCAGAAAAAAATGCAAAACAAATTCTCTGGTACCTAACCAAAGTTGGATGGTGAAGTGACCACGTGCACTGTAGTCGATTGGCGTCGAGGTCACGAGGGAGCTCTGGTGCCTCCTTTTTTGACTCTGGGCATGCTCAGATGCAAAATTCGGGGTTCTGGTAAGCTGAAAATTGCCTCTCAGCCGTTGCTAACTCAAGCTTTACAATTTTGCCCTCACTTGGCACGACAATTTTTGTTCCTGACCCCCCGAAAAAGTGAAACACGTGGGAAAATTTCTGATATTGCATAAATCAACGTCTTTTGCATTGGTTTCCTTATGAGAAAAATCGGAAAAAAATGCAAAACAAATTCTCTGGTACCTAACCGAAGTTGGATGGTGAAGTGACCACATGTGTCAGGTTCCGCTGACAACAGGGGCTCAGTACACTGGCAAGTCCTTACTAGGCAGGCGCGATGTCCTGCGCTTATAACCAGGCATCCAGAGTTGGAGCGGAGGTGGAGAAAGCTTGCAAGGGGGGTCCCTAGGGAGAGTGGCCCGAGCAAGTCCTGAGTGATTCGGAGGGGTCTAAGACCGAAGGTACTGGTTGTTGACCCAGGGCGGGTGTCAGGGTTCGTTAGTGGGCGCACAAATAGATTGCAGGGTAGGCGGAGGCTTCTCGGTTGATGGGGGCGGGGTCGGAGCTGGACAGGGGATGACCGGGGCTTGGTGGGTTCCGGGGCCGAGCGGGTAGCGAGGTCTGGAGTTGTCATTAAGAATGTTCAGGTCGTAGTGCGTGCACGGAGTTTGTACTGATGTAGGGAGCAAGGGAACTTCAGAGGAACAAAGGAAATATATACAGTTGAGATGGACGGAGACGAGACGAGACTGAGAAAAGATAGATTTGAAACCTAAAAACAGGAAACATAGGAAACCAGTAAATGTAATATCAAGACTAAAGTTCAAGGGGTTATTCTATGACTTATATACCAACTACTGGGTGCCTCCGAGGGCGGCGGATATGATGGCGGGGGTCGACAGAGCTGTGCGGAGTCGACAGGTGTCAGGTACAATCCAAGGTCGGGCCGTGGCGGTATTCTGATGGGATCAGTTGGGGGCGCGGCCACTCTGGGGACGTCGTGACACTCCGGGATGGGTCGGGTGAACTAGGGTAGGGGGTCGGGGATGTATGACGTGGCCAGGAACGGTGGGGAAGGTTTCAGGGGGGTGTTGATGGCTACGGAGAGGGAGTTGCCATCAGGGTTTGCCGGAGAAGCGTCGGAGTTGTCCAGTGTGGGCGCAAAAGTGTGGGCGGGGTTCAGGAGAGTTAGACGGGAAATCAGGAGGGGTTGGGAGCAGTGTCTAGGGAGCTAGGGAGCGGGTCATGACATCACCCCCCCTTCAGTGTCGAGACCCTCAAGACGCGGGGAGCGGGTCAGGGATTGGTAGGGCGTGAGAATCAAAGTTGATCAATATTGATCAAACCGCAGCAAGCGGCGGCGGTGTGGGGAAGGAAGTTGAGGTGCAGCCGCCATTTGTCAGGGGCCCCTTCTTAAGTTATTAAAAGGGGTGGACACACCCGGGAGTCCACCAGCTTGTTGCAATGTCTTCTTCAGCTTATTCTCCCACAGCATCTAGGTCACCGTCCCCGCCTTCCCAGCCGTCGTCCTCCGAAGATTCAGAGGGTCACCGAGATCGCTGTTGGGTCGAGGCAATGTACTGTAGTCGTGAGTGCGGTCCGTTCCATGTACCCCAGAACACTGATTGTCCCTATGCAGAGTTGTCTGCGGCCATGGCTGGTCCCTCAGGGCCACTGTCTGGCATGGATGCGATGCAGCCCCTGGCAGGCGTGGTCACTTCTACGCGTTCCAAGTCTGGCATTTGCCTGGGGGTGGTCCAGCTTGTCCCAGAGGGTTCGAGGGTGGTACAGGTGGAGGTGACGCTGGAGCAGTTTGCCGAGGCGGTGGGTCAGGCGAGGGGTCCCCCCACCCTTGAGTGGTGTTAGGCGGCAGCCCCAGTGAGTGGCCACTTAGCTTCATGTTTCCCAGACCAACATGCCCCTGCAGTGTGCATCTTGTACCCGACAAGGGGAGCAGTGTGAGTTTGAGGAGCCTGCATCGGGGGTATAGCGGGACACGTCAGTGTGTCTTCCGTGCCGTTTGCGGCATGAGAAGTGCTCCGTCACCCTGAGTTGGCAGGCTGTTTGCGTCACGGCGGAGCAAGGGTGGGATCAAGGTTGGGTTGCAGCGCAGCTGGAGGAAGGGCGGAAGGGCAGGGTGTCGGGGAGGGGCTCCGGGGCTGGGGAAGGGGAATGGGTTAGCATGCCTGTCATGAAGGTGGGCCCATCGTGGGGTGGACAGAGGGAGGGGGCCCCTTCCATGCAGGAGAAAGGGAAACGGAGAGCGTCCTCTTCACCCGAGGCAGGTTCCAGTAAGTGGGCGCAGGGTGAGCAGGTAATGGGGGGCCCCCCTGGTTCTGCAGTGTACTCCCCTATGTCCAGAGCCCCCATTGAGCAGTCTGCAGATAGGTCATAGTCAGTTGCGGAGGCCTATCTGTGGCGTTGGGTAGAGGGCTTGGAATATTTGTTAGTCGTATGCGAGGAGGAGATTCAGGGGGTACGGGAGGAGAGGGATGGGGCTCGACGGGAGTTGGATGGGGTTCGGAGGGAACAGGACCTGGCGTGGAAGGACAAGGACATTGCCGTCGGGACTGCTGTGGAGCGATTATCTCATCTGCAGGAGTTGGAGGTGCAGACGGTGCATTTGCAGGTGTGGGCAGAGGCGGCAGAGGTGGCGACGCAGCAGGCAGGAGGCTCAGGGGTGCAGGAGACCCAGCAGGGTTCCAGCGCGGGAGAAGTCCAGGCAGCGGCGGAGAGGGCGCGGCGGCGGGAGGAATGGCTCGCCAACGAGGCGGCCTCGGGCCAGCGGGAAGTGCTTCGTGAGTGGTTTCCCCGCTTTCTTCTTCTAAGCGCTGATTCAGGTTCCACAGACTGGGCCAGGGAGCATTGCATCCTTCTCGACGGAGCGTCGGCAGCGCTGGAGTCCATCCACGATGGGTTGGCAAGGATGCCTGGGGACCTTCCACTGGAGTTGGGTCAAGGGGTTACACAGATGGGGTGTCTGTTGGCAGGGCATTGGCGGAGGGCGACGGCAGATCCCGGGGCGTGGTGGGAGATAGCGACGGACGTGGGGAAACCACTCCCCGGGCAACCCGAGGTTCTGGCGGCGGTAGTGGCACAGTTGGAGGTGTTCATGGTGGGAAGGGCAGCAGGGTTAGGGTCAGAGGAGGAGGGAGAGTGAGGGGAATTCGGACCCCGTCGTTGACTTGTTCCCTGCCCCTTCTTGTTCGAGTATATACCTGTACACTACTTGTTCCTATACAATCTTTGGTCCTTCTGCTGAGTGTGGGAAGTTTCAGATAGAGCAAGGAGAGGAGTAAGTGGAAACACGTAGGAGAGTATTGGTGGGAGTTGAATCCCTGGTGAACCCAGAGGTGAGGGTTATGCTCACTATTGCCATCTGTGTTGGGTCAGTCCCGGGGGTCCCGGGGCTTGGCAGGATTCTGTTGGTGGAAGTCCCAGAGTTTGTCGGGGGCTCTGTTGAGGTTCTTTCGGGGTTCCCACATGTCGTCCTCAGGTCCGTAGCCCTTCCAGCAGACCAAGTACTGGAGTCAGCCGCGAACTACCCGGGAGTCAAGGATCTCGTCGACCTCGTAGTGATACTTGTCCTCGACTTTGACGGGGGGCGGTCGGCTGGGGCATTGGCCGGGGCATTGGCCAGGAAAGGGGTCTGGAGCGTGCCTTTCAAGGAGTCGAACATGGAACACAGGGTGGAGGCCCTTCAGGCCCGGAGGCAGGTCGAGCTTGTAAGCGTAAGTGGAGACCTTCTGGAGGATCTTGAATGGGCCGAGGCATTTGTGGTCGAGTTTGATAGAAGGCCTCCGGGTCTTAAGATTTCATCAGTCGAGCCAAACCAAGGTGCCGGGGGGCCAGTCGGGGGTCGGCTTGCGACGGGCATCGGCGTGCTTGGAGTAGGCTTGGTTGGCGGTGTTGATCTCGTCCCGGAGGAATTGGTGGAGGGATCGGAGGTCCTCGGCGACTTCGTGGGCAACATGGGAGGGGATGTCTTTGAGGGACAGCATGAGTTGAGGATTGTAGCCCTTGTTGGCGTAAAAGGGGGAAACTCCGGTGGCGGAGTGAGGTGTGTTGTTGTAGGTGAATTCGGCAAGGGGAAGCTCCGCGCGCCAGTCGTTCTGTAAATAGTTAACGTAGAGGCGAAGATACTGTTCTAACGTCTGGTTTACACGCTCGGTCTGCCTGTTGGTTTCCGGGTGGTAGGCAGTAGAGAGGCTGGTTTTGATCTCGAGCACCTTGCACAGCGATTGCCAGAAATGAGATACGAATAGGGGTCCACGGTCGGAGATGATGTTGTCGGGAAGTCTGTGTTTGGAGAATACGTGTTCTAGAAATAGTTTGGCAAAATCCGGGGTGGTGTCAGTGGTGTGGCAGGGAATAAAGAGGGCTTGTTTGGTAAGGCGGCAGATGACAATGAGAATTGTGTCGAAACCTTTGGAGTTGGGGAGTTCAACGATATGATCCATCAATATCTAAGACCAGGAGCGGCGACCAACGGGGAGGGGTCTCAGTAATCCATGGGGGTGATGGCGGGGTACTTTGGCCCATAGACAGGGTTCGCAGGCTCTTATGTATCGCATGACGTCCTTCTTCATTCCTGGCCAAAAATAAGTCCGGGAGATGAGTTGAAGGGTCTTACGAATTCCTGGGTGCCCCCGGAGTTTGTGATCATGGTGCTGCCGGAGTATGTCGAGGCGAATGGACTTGTGGTCCGGAGCATAGATTCGTCCACTCCAGAGCAGCAGGCGGTGGTCCAGGGATAGCAAAAAGGGGTTGTCCATGCTCGACTCGTCGGGGTTGTTGCGGGGGTCGTGCTGGTTGAAGAAGGGGTCCGGGGGTGAATTCCTGATTTGCTGGAGGATTCCTTCTTCGTTTAAAATCAGCACGGCATGTAGATGTTTGGGTGGGATTACCACTCGATGATTGAATGCATTTCGTTCAGTTTCGAACGATTTCTTCGGGTACATGTCGGGTCTCCGAGTGAGGGCATCGGGCTTTGTGCCGAGTCGCCCGGGGTGGTAGTGAATGGTAAAATTGTACTCCGAAAGGGTTTCAGACCATCAAGCCTGGCGGCAGCTGAGCTGTTTCATGGTCGTGAAATATTGCAGGTTATTGTGATCGGAGTAGACTTGGATGCGGTGCGGGGACCCTTTGAGGTAGGCCTGCCACTGATGAAAGGCTTTGACGATCGCGAGGAGTTCCTTGTCGTAAATGTCGTAGTTGAGTTCCGCTGGGATCATTGATTGGGTGTAGAAGGTGACGGGGCAGAGATCCTTGCCCCCTGAGTTCAACTGGGAGAGTATCCCGGCGATGGTGTAGTCGGAGGCGTCACATTTGAGCATGATCGGTAGGGAGGGGTTGAAATGGCGGAGGACCGGAGCAGAGGTGAAGGCCTTCTTCAGGAGGAGGAATATGCTCTGGCACTTGCTGTCCCAATCCCAAGGGGTGTCCTTCCGTGTGAGTCAGTTGAGGGGTTTGGTGATTCCGGAGTAGTTGTTGATGAAGCGGCGATAGAAGTTAGCAAAACCCAAGAACGACTGTACCTTCTTGACGTTCCGCGGGGAGGGCCAGTTGAGTATTGCATCGACCTTGGCGGGGTCCATGTGCACACCATCGGGGGTGACGATGACCCCAAGATATTCAACTTCCACTGTGTGGAATGAGCACTTTTCAGGTTTAGCATGAAGGTGATACTCTCGGAGTCATTCCAGAACATGGCGGACGTGCTCTGAATGCTCCGCCGGCAAATTCGAGTAGATCAGGATATCGTCCAAATATATGATGACAAAGATGTCGTTCATGTCATGGAAGATGTTGTTCATGAAGTACTGGAAGGTGGCGGAGGAGTTAGTCATTCCAAAGGGCATTATGAGATACTCAAAGAGGCCATAGCGGGTGCGAAAGGCGGTCTTCCATTCATGTCCCGGGGCGATCCGGACGTTGTTGTAGCCGGAATGAAGGTCAATTTTCATGTAAATTTTGGCGCTGCAAAGGCGATCAACAAGGTCTCCAATTAAGAGGAGGGGGTACCGGTTCTTCTTGGTGACTTTGTTGAGTCCCTGATAATCCACACAGAGTCGGAGGGATCCGTCTTTTTTCTTGGCAAACAGAACTGGAGCGCCAGCCATGGAGATCAAGGGACGTATGAAGCCTTTGCCGAGCATGTTGTTGAGGTATTCCTTCAGGGCCCGGAGCTCGATTTCGGACATGTTGTAGATCTTGCCAAACAGGGGTGAGGTGCCTTCTTCGAGGTCGATCTGGTGGTCATAGGAGCAGTGCGGAGGGAGTTCCTTGGCACTTCCTTTGGAGAACACGTCAGCAAACTCATGATACTTCAGGGGAACTACTTTGGATAGGATCTGTTCCTCCGTCTTATGTTCTGGCATAGTAGTCCCTGCGCGGAGGTATTCCTCTGGTAGGGCTGGCGTGACTTGCAACTGGAAGGCGGGGGTGCCTTCTCATAGGAGGCACGTGAAGGGGGCGGCGCCGATGATTTTAATGTTGAGGTTTCCAGAGTCGACGGGGTTGGGTACCGTAGGTGTGGTAGTCGGGTCCGGGGTGGCATCGGGGTCAGGGATAGACTGGAAGCGGAGGTGGATGGTGGCCGCTAAGCTTGCTTCAGGGCCGGGGAATTGCATGGTGAGGTTTTTCCAGTTGATGTTGGGATTGACGTCTCGCAGCCACGGGAGTCCAAGCACAATCGGGGTCGATGGGGGTAGTTGGGTAACAAGGAGTCGGGCCTGGAACTGCAGGTCATTATCAAGGGTGAGGGTGTTGTCGTGGTACTGCGTGATTCTTGTCGTGGCAGGGCTCCCGTCGAAGAGTTGGAGCTCGAGGGGTTTGTCGAGGTCGTTGCATCAGAGGTCGAGTTGGTTGTTGACAAAGACACCGGAGGCGCCGCTGTCTATGAGGGCGGGAAGTACCTTGAGCGAGCCACCAAGTCGGACATAGATGACGAACAATTGTGCAGACCTAGAGCGAAGTTGCGGCGGGGTCCAGAGTTGGTTGATCATGGTCTTGGAGCTCTCAGAGGGGGGTGAGACATGGAAGGGTACCAGTCCGGAGTTGGTGGGGTTGTCCCGGTTGAGGCGTAGGGTAAGACTGGGCCAATCGACGTGGGGATTGGTGGAGCGGAGCCATGAGAACCCTAAGACGACGGAGGCGGAGGGGTGTAATTTTGTGATGAGTAATTGGAGTTCTTGCTGTTGTCCGTCGGCGAAGGTCAGGGTTGTCTCTAGGCAATGAGTGATGTCTCCTGCTGGGGTAGAGTCTCCGTCAAAGAGTTTGAGGGGGATCGGGGCGGCGGAGGGGTTGTGGGGCAAGCGCTGCCAGGGATTTGTCAACAAAGTTATCAGTGGCGCCGCTGTCGATTAGTGTGGGGACGGGTTTGTCGGTGAAGGGGAGAGTGGTGTGGAGGAGGAGGTTTGTGGAGGAGTGGGAGGGGAGGTGTGCTGGGGGGTTGTCCGGGGCGAGCATCATTGCGCAGAGGAGTGTGGCTGGGGCGGAGAAGATGTCGGGATGTGGTCTGCGGTCTAGTGCGTCTTCCAGATCTAAACCACCAACTTGTTTTCCGTGAACTGGTAGTTACAGTCTTCTCCGTCAATCGTCCACACAGCGCGTCCCATCACCTGTCGTTTAGGGCAACTGCAAATAAAGTGTCCCTGCTCACCACATAGGATGCATGCGCCCTCCTTCCGTCGTTTCTCCTGCCTTTCCTCCGGCACATCGATCCACTGGCTGTCCTGGATTCTGTTTGCGCATAGGGCTTCCTGATTGTTGGCGAGGTCCGAGATGTTGTCACGATTGTCGGGGTTGGTATCCAGGGGTACTGGGGTGTCATGGAGGTTGGCGGCGTTGAGCTGGGCGGGTGGGCGTTGCCCCGGGGGTCAGTTAGTGTTGGGGACTCCTCGGCCCGGGGGGAGGTGGGGTGCAGGGTTAGCAGGGTTAGCGGGGATTGAGGGTCGGATGCCATTGGTTGCTCCGGCCTGCCAGTTGGTGTTACTGGAGGTGTTCCACGAGGTCCGGGGCACCGTGTTTTCGCTGCGGTCTTCCCAATAACGTTGGTCGACCTGGGTAACGAGCACCTTGTATCCGTTGTAGGTGGTTTGTTTGGGCGTGAGGCGAAGGACGTCCTTGATCTGTTGGGGTAGGGCACGACAGAGGGCAAACTGGAGGGCATTGTAGTTCCAGCCGGTCTCGTAGGCCTCTCATTCAAATCGTACGATGAAGGTCGTGAAGTGTTCGTTGTCACGCATTCGGAGGTTGAAGAGATTTTCCTCCGCCTCCACTATGGTGTCAAAGATGCCAAACTTACTCGAGAACTCTTGGGTGAAAGCAAGCCAATTGGAGAGTACAGGATTGTTTGGGTCGAACCGGAGTAGCACGGTATAGTGGTCAAAGGTGATTCCCTGTAAGTATGATGTGGCAAAGGCCACTCGTGAGCTCTTGAGCTGAAAGGTGATGGGCTTAGCTTGAAACATAGTTAAACACTGGGTCAGGAAGATTTGCCACTTCCGAGGGTCGTGGCCGGTGAAGGGTTCAGGCTTCTGGATGTCGAGTTTTCCCTCCCAGGCCAGTGCATCACGGGTGTCGTCCTGTGAATTTTGAGTTCGAGGTGGGGGTCTGGCATTGTAGTAGTAGTAGTAGTGATTTTCGTTTCCACACTGGGGGGGAAAGCTGTCCATTGCTGGGCCCCATCCTCCCGGGGGTCCGCCATTGGGTGGTCCCCTGCCGGGGTTTTGACCTACACTACCCGGGGCGGGTCCTGGGGCCCATCGAGGGGGAGGGGGTCCTCTGGGGTTCGGGGGACCGAAATAGTTGACGTCGGTGGGGAGATTAGGCATCGGGGCAGGCGGGGGACGAGAGGGGTTGACGGAGAGAGGGGGTTGGGGCGCCCCGGGGCCCATGGGCTGTCACGGGGGAACTGGGGCATTGGGACGGGGCGGAGGGGCATTGCTACGAGGAGCGCAGAGATCAAAGTGGGGGGGTCGGTCTTGTTGGGGCCCGTTGCGCAGGGGGTGTTTGTCGGTGGGGTTGCCCGGCTCATCAATATAGGAGAGGGTCCTGTTGTCGTTGTTGACGCATAAGGGCGGTCGTTGGGAGCGGAGTTTGGGGGCGGCGGGTTGGTCCCAGGTTTGGAAGGTGCTGGGCACCGAGCTGGCCTGGGGCCGGGCGGAGAGAGCCAGGGTGTGGGCGGCGGGTTGGTCGAACAACCCCCCCACAGGGTTGAGGTTCCTCAAGATGCTGGAGGCCGCGTTGAGTTCTTCCTGCTGACGGGAAACGGAAGATGGGGCTTCGCTTCGTGTCCCGACGGGTTCCTCGCGTTGCACGTGGAAGGAGTGGGCGGGATCCAGAGGGTCTTCGAAGGGGCAGGGGTTCAGGCTAGTGTGGATTTCTTCAACCAAGGCATGGAGCTCGTTCCGTAAGTTGTCGTCGATGCCCAGGGTGCCTTGCATATTCTCTGGGAGGTTCCCTTGTAGGTAGCGTTCGTGGAAGTCGAGGAGTCGATCCGCCCAGACCTCCAGAGTTGCAGAGGCATCGGGATAGCCTAGGTTGGTGAGGAGGGTGCGGGTACGCCTTGTGAATTCCGCAGGGGACAGGCGGAGGAAGCGGAGGACTTCGTCGCGTTGCTGGGCGTAGGCTTTGATCGTTTGCTGCCTAGGAGAAGGAGGGGTTTGAGCAGCAAATGGTGGGCAGGGGGGGGAATAGTTATCCATGGCCTCCGAAGGGACTGGGGCTGCAGCGGGGATTGGGTACGCATAGTAATGGGCGGGAGGGAGGCAGGTGGGGTTGGGGAGTGCTGTGGAGTATCCTCCGGGGTTGATACGGGGGTTGTTGCCATCGGCGTGGAATGCGGGAGGGTGGCGCCAGCCCAGGAGTATTCCCTGGCTGATGGAGGGGGCATAGAACACCTGGTTGGGGTCAGGGGTCCAATGACGGGGCGCATATTGGTCCGCGAAGGGACCCAGGTAGAACGGGGCATAGGAATTTTCCAGTATGGGCCAGCCGTAGGTGTCGGTTGGGTAACCAACAGGGTTGTACGCGGGGTTAAATGCAGACATCGAGAACAGGGTAAGGGGGAGTCTTGATATTATGTCAGGTTCCGCTGACGACAGGGGCTCAGTACACTGGCAAGTCCTTACTAGGCAGGCGCGATGTCCTGCGCTTATAACCAGGCATCCAGAGTTGGAGCGGAGGTGGGGAAAGCTTGCGAGGGGGGTCCCTAGGGAGAGCGGCCTGAGCAAGTCCTGAGTGATTTGGAGGGGTCTAAGACTGAAGATACTGGTTGTTGACCCAGGGCAGGTGTCAGGGTTTGTTAGTGGGCACACAAATAGATTGCGGGGTAGGCGGAGGCTTCTCGGTTGATGGGGGCGGGGTCGGAGCTGGACAGGGGATGACCGGGGCTTGGTGGGTTCCAGGGCCGAGCAGGTAGCGAGGTCCGGAGTTGTCATTAAGAATGTTCAGGTCGTGGCACGTGCGCGGAGTTTGTACTGACATAGGGAGCAAGGGAACTTCAGAGGAACAAAGGAAATATATACAGTCAAGACAGACAGAGATGAGACAAGACTGAGAAAAGATAGATTCAAAACCTAAAAACAGAAATAGAGACGAGACGAGAGACAAAACATAGGAAACCGGTAAATGTAATATCAAGACTAAAGTTGCCTCCGAGGGTGGCAGATATGATGGCAGGTTGACGGAGCTGTGTGGAGTCGACGGGTGTCGGGTACAATCCAAGGTTGGGCCGCAGCAGTATTCTGATGGGATCAGTTGGGGGCGTGGCCACTCCGGGGACGTTGTGACACTCCGGGACGGGTCGGGTGAACTAGGGTAGGGGGTCGGGGACGTATGATGTGGCCAGGAACGGTGGGGGAAGGTTTCAGGGGGGTGTTGATGGCTACAGAGAGGGAGTTGCCATCAGGGTTTGCCGGAGAAGCGTTGGAGTTGTCCAGTGTGGGCGCGAAAGTGTGGGCGGGGTTCAGGGGAGTTAGATGGGAAATCGGGAGGGGTTGGGAGCAGTGTCTAGGGAGCTAGGGAGCAGGTCGTGACAACGTGCACTGTAGTCGATTGGCGTCGAGGTCACGAGGGAGCTCTGGT
>JACKQL020000295.1:0-13076 GCA_018296165.2 Termitomyces sp. T153 | reverse complement strand
TCCAATTGTTCTTCTTCATCTTCCTCCTCCTCCCTGGCCTTGCCCTTCCCCTTCCCTTTGCTCCTCAGGGTTGTCACCACTCTTGGCAACATTGCCAACTCCTTAGCAATGCTGCCTGATGCAACTTTGGGAGTTGAGGGGCCAGCCTCCCTAATGTCCTCACAATTTGCCCTATTCTTGCTCCTGTGGCCCTTGCTCTGCTCCTTTCCCCTTACTAGCACTAATGCACCTAGCAGGTGCTGGAAGAAGAATTGGTCATCCAAAGACAAGTCCTTGAAAAGCTAATGTTACCTTAGCAGTGTCACTAGCACTAGCAACTGCCAGGGCACTTACTGTCATTCCCGCCATCAGATCTCCCAGTAAAAACTCCAATGAGGGATTGACAGGAGCCTAGCAAAGTCATCAGAATTGTTGCTAAGAAAGGAGTAAAAAAAGAACTTACAAAGTGCATGTCAAAAGACTGAATCCACTCTTCACCTTTGTACTGCTCATAGAGCTGGCAACACTCCTACTTGACTGTTGCCAACTTGGGCCACTCAACTCCACTCCCCACAGTCTTGAACTATTGAAGCTAGGTTCTGAACATGATGGTGACTGCCAAGTGAGGATCCTTTGCCAACAAAGCATGGGCCCTAGAGAGCAGACAGTCTACCTGATTGAGGAAAGTGTGGGCCATAGTGATCTTTTCCAACTGAGAGGCAAGTTCAGACAACATGGCAATAAGATCAAGATTGGAGAAGAGATAAGACAAAAGAAGGGAGTGTTGATGAAGTTCAAGTGAAAAGCAAGCAATCACAAGACCTTGGGTTGACTGAGGAGAGTCAAGATTTCAGCATAGGGGAGGATGATAAGACCCATTTGTTGCTGAGCACCAATTTTGGCAATTTTGGACTGAGCAGTGGCTGAATATTTTGACATGGCACAAGTCATAACACTTAGCATGTGAGGCCTAGCCCCAAGGTCTGGAATGACATAGCCTTTGCACAAAATTTTAGCGACCATGAGACTTGTCAATCACAAGGAACATCACATGGAGTATGGACTTTGGGTCTAGAACAACAAGGCCAAGACCTTTCTTAGCAATGATCACTAGCAACAATCACTAGTGACTTATTGCCAACAACATGGCTTTTTCCCACTGTATATGGACATATTGCCAGTCATGTGACTTCTTACTTATCATTTTTCTTGTTGAGCTTACAAACATACTTGAATGGCATCTACACTTCAGGTATTGACATTAGACTCACCTTTTTTTGAGATTTATTGCAATTATGTGACACATAGACTTTGCTCAATTTTTTCACTTACAGATTGACACTTTGTATGTATCATAAACACTTTGGCAGATGCCATCACTTGTGGTGACTATTTGTTTCTTTTCCCATACTATACCTTTGAACAGTATAAATACTGCTTGTACATAGACACTTGATCATTGAACCTTACCCTCATTAAACACTACTTCTATTGAATTCCTCTATCTCTAAGCTTATCAGCTGGAGATTTCATTTTGCCTCTATTGCTTACTCTATACCTCACCCTCCATTGACAATGACTTAGCAACAATTCTTGCTGACTTTGACTTTGACATTGCATGGTACCAACTATGGGTGCCCTTATTTTTTTTTTTTTTTTTTTTTTTTTCATTCCAGTTTTACATGCACGGAGCGCCTTGTACTCATTTTGCACGGTACTACCAACAGGTTACCTACTGCTACGAGAGCAACAAAGTTCCATGCCCCCCCGCGTACGTGGAGAATGAGCAGGCCGGCGTGTCCCAGTGCTGTTCTATGATGTCCTCCCCTGGTAAGCCCTGAGTTGATGTGTTGGGACTGCTCGGTCGGCGGAGTAGTGCGGTATGAAAGCCTGCGGCGCAGGCGGGTCAAGACAAGCAGAGGGGCCACGGTCTCAACCAGAGCTAGAAGGGATCAGTGCGTCTGGCGAGCCTAGAGCCCGGTGCCATTATTACAAGAATGTATAGTAGAGTAGAAATGAAAAAGGGGGTGCATAGGTTTGGCGGTTAGCTTGGTTAGGTCGAGGTTGGGCTCGGAGTTGGTGAGGACTGGGCCTTTGGTGTCACGGATGCTGGGGCTGCAGGGGCCACGTGTTGGGTGTGAGCTTGAACCGTTTTGTGGCTTCGGTGTATCTAAGGTGTTTAATAGCATTGGGTGTGGAGAACAGATATGTTAAGGACTCAGCTCTGCGTTTCAACGGCCAGACAAGGTGTATATGTCTCTCGTAGCGGTATTGCGGGCATTCGAGGATGAAGTGTCATACCGACTCCACCATCAGGCCGTGGCAGTGGGGGCATACTGGGGATTCGGCGTGGTGGATGCAGAATAGATGAAGGTTGAGTGGGAGGTGTCCCGTGCAGAATTGCATGAGCATGGCAGACTGATGGCGGTCCAATGAACTGGTGAGGCACATGTAGCTGTGTGAAGGCAACGTCCTGTCAAGTTGGTGAATCAGCTGGTAGCGTGGGGACTTCTTCCAGCGCCGCTTCCAGAGGACCTGGGTCACTGTCAAGTTAGTCTGCCGGGTAGCGGGGATGCTGAGGGGGAGCGGCTTGGTTCAAAGGTAGGTGGGAAGTGAGCTGGGGGGGCTGGATAGGCCACATGCAGCTTCTTTCACTAGTACGTCTGCACGCTCATGAGGAGCGAAATCTATGTGTCCTGGCGACCAATGAACTTGCAAGTGAATCACGCCACAGGAGTGGGGCTTCCACACATTGTTTGTACCACGTACAAAACGCCTGTTCGGCGCTGTGTGGAGGCAGTCCTGCTTCCTGTGGAGGTTCTCAGCGGCATTGTGGACGGCATCGAGGAGATAGTGGGTTGGGTGGGGGCGTTGGTTCCACAGGGCACGAATCAAGGCTTGACTGTCCATGCCAATGGCCGTTAGGCCTCGGAGCTGTTTGCTGAAACCGTGTAGGAGATGTAGGCCTAGGGTCATACCAACTATTTCTGCTTCATAGATGGTGTGCTTGGTAGCCAAGCCGAGGAAGTACCTCAGGGAGGACCTCTCCTTGTTGTCCACGTATAGGACCGCCAACGCACCTATGCCGCCTTTGTAACCTGACCCGTCACAGTAGATTGCGGTAGAGGCGCAGTCGTGTGTGAGGCGTATTGCTTTTGAAGGCAGGCCGGTAGTTGGGGTGGCATTGATGAGCTTGGACAATTTCGATGGAAGAGGGGTTGACACCTGTAAAAAGGAAGAGATTGTGGAGAGGTGAGCAGTGGCAGCAGGCAAAGTGCTTGGCGGCCCTGCGTGCCACGGTATCCACAGGGTGCGTGTCTGGCAGAGAGCCGAAGCGTACCGCCGCCTGGGTTAGTACTTTGCGGAAAAGGAAGTCAACAGGGAGGAGGTTGGCATGGGCATCCAGTACGTCGCCAGCCATGGTGCTTAGAGTGCCAGTTATGATTTTGGCAGCTTGGCGCTGTGCTGCGCCGATCTTCTTGGTCATGGCTAGTGAGCCCATTCAGCATGCGCCCTTAGGGCCTTCACGAACGCCTGTGTACCAAACGTCCGCAGCGTAGGTGAATGCTGGAATGGCTACGGTATTATAAAGCTGGCACATGCAATGGGGTGGCATTCCACCTGAAATTCGTGAGAGCCTGGAAATCTGGTGGGTCCACCATGCGGCACTTGCAGCAACTTTTTGTGAATGTGCTGTCCAGCAGAGTTTGGGGTCAAAGACGACCCCAAGGTACTTGTAAGACATGACCGTATCAACTGTCTGGGCGGTGACAGAGCTGTCAAGGTTGGCGCGTCTAAGGACAATGTTAGGGGGAGCTGCGTCCCAGTGGGAACGAGGAAAGTCCATAAGTGCCAGTTTCGAGAGTTCGAACAGCGAGTGGTATAACAGGGACCATTTGAAGGCCCCCCTACCGCGCTCCATAATGTCTCTGATGATTTTGTGGGTCTCCATCAGAGACTTTGCCATGGCAAGGAACATTGCATCATTGACAAAACCAGAGGCAAGCTCTGATTTGCTGTTGAGGCAGGCCGCCTGGATGAGAGGCGCATTGTAAAATGCATAATATAGCATGGAGAGGGGGCAGCCCTGGGTGGTGCCGTTAGTGATAGAGATCCAATCTGAGATGAAGTCATCAAAGCAGAGCTTTGTGCGTCGCCCAGTAAGCATGTGTTCAGCTAGCTGGACATAGCATGTAGGGATGCCACGTTCCCTCATATTGTGTATGAGGCAGTCTTTGACTGTGTTGGGGAAGGCCCCCTGAACATCAAGAAATAAGGCCGTCACTACATTACCTGAGCACCATGCATCCTTGATCCTTGAGACCACCAGATGCATGGCGTCTGTTGTGTTTCAGCCAGGCCGGCCCCCGAATTGACCAGGCAGGAGCATTCCGTACTTTTCTGCGAGGTAGGAGATGTCAGCGGCCACCATGGTGGAAAAAAGCTTCCCAATGGTGTTGAGAAGGCCAATAGGCCTGTATGCTTTTGTGACATTATATGCAGGCTTTCCCGGCTTGCATAAGACCAGGGTGGTAGACTCTAACCAGCTCGGGTGGTATACTCCAAGCTCGAACACTGCCACAAAGATGAAGAAGAGGTGATCAATGAGAGCGTCGGCACACTGCTTGAGAACAATGTTGGGAATCCCGTCAGGGCCTGGAGCCTTGAATGGTGGGAGGTTGCCGATAGCAACTAGGATGCGATCCCTGGACAAACCAGGGAATGCAGGCAATGGGCGCGGGTAGGCAGAGAGGGGGACGGACGGAGAGGGAGGAGGAGGAGGAAAGAAAGACTCAGCTAGAGCTTCAGCTTTTGCTGCATGAGTAGTGGCCATGCTGGGCATGCCATCCACTGAGGTCCTCAGGCTGGGCACCCTGTCACATGAGAAGTCAGAAGAGTCACGGACCACATATTTGTTGGCAGTGTAAATCTGCCGCACATCGATGTTCTCAAGCCACTCTTTCCAGTGGGACTCCTTCGCAGATTGGATGGCATCAGCCATTTTGCGAGAGAGCCGTGCTGCCTCAGCTTTTGCTGGGTGGTCTGGGATATCCCGGAACCTGTAGGCGAGATTGTCAGCCCAATGCCTCTGGGCCTTCAGCCATTTGAGGCCGCCGTTCCACCATCGTTTGGTGTGCGGGCATGGTTTGCGGATTGGGACAATGTTGTCGATGTTCATGATTTCCTGAATGATCAGGGTAAGGTCACATACTTTGGTGTCAAACGCCTCCTCTGTGAGAATGGGAAGGGCTGGTGAATGGGTAGATAGGTGCTCCGTCAGAGCTTCATTAAACGCCATCCAATCCACAGAGTGGAAGTCTTTGGAGGGGGGCAAGGATGTGCACTGCACAGGGAGTTTGACCTTGGTGACTATGGGTAAGTGATCAGCGCACATAGGGCAAAGAGAAGGGACAACGTTGCATGAGATGATCGGGTCCACATCCGTATGTGACCTCCAGACATTGTCAGGGCGAGTCCATCTATCACTTGCTGTTTGCAGTGTAGGGATGCCAGGGGGCAGGGCCAGCTCCATGTCATATGCCGTCAGCATGTCAAGGAGTGGCTGGATGAAGTCCTTGGGACTGTTAAGGTGACAGTTGTCAATTGGTTCCCACAGCGGGTGGTGGTGATTGAAGTCACCCAACCACAACATGCAGTCACTAGCGGAGGGGCAATGGGTGCCCTTAGCATTATCTTGACTCAGTGACACTAGCAACTATGGCTAGCAATTAGTTTGTGTTTGTCCTCTATTCAGTATCCTTGTTACTACTCCTCAATTTCTTTCTCTACCCAACTCCTCTTTCACCATTAAAGTTCACTTTGCCTTAGTGACAAATTTGTCTTCATTGTTTTATTGCACTAGCAACCCTCCATTACTATCTAGCAACTTAGATCAGCACTAGTGATCCTTCCAAGTTCACACTTCACACCCACATTTGCTTTCATTCTCTGGAATGGTTACTGACTTGCCCTTGACTATTAACTTCCTACTGCCAGCTACCCTATCTAGTGACTAGTGTTAGGTTCTCTTTTTAGGTCTCCTGCACAGCACTAGGCAGCATAGGAGCACATCATTGCACCAATAGTACTCAAAGAGACTCCTTGCCCAATGACCAAGAAAAAGAGACAACCAGGTGAGGCAGACATAGATCTGCCAGAGTATTTCATGAGCTTTGAACAGAGCTCAAGAGGGGGAGGACCAGAAAGCAGCTCACTCCCTGGGTTTGGTGGCTTTGCTGCATTGGCAGGAGGCTTGGTGCCAGGGGACATAGCACCCTTAACAAGGAGAAGAGCAGCCCCAGCTCCAAGGAACACAAGGCCTGTGAGTAGAGGACTGCTGGCAGTGCCAGGAGATGTGGCCCCCCCTAGCTATGCAGTGGCAATGCAGCAGTCACCAGTGCAGGGATGTGGCTTGCTCCCACAACAAGATAGAGCAGGCAGAGGGCATGAGGGGCCATCAGCCCCCCCTTAGAAAGCAGGTAGAGGATGTGGGGGAATACTGGGCCCCCCTCAGTTAAACTTTGGGTACTTTGTAGTTGCACAACCAGTGTGGTCCCAGGAGTTCCAACAGTATGTGATGCCACAATTTGTTGTGGCCCCACCTCTAGTAGCTGGCCCTGGCCATACAATGGGCACAGCAGATCAACAATGACCTGCTACAAGTAGGGATTTTGATCCCTGGAGCATTGTCAGCAGAGGCAATGGAGGTTGATGACAAAGGCCCAGAGTCAATTATGGCTCTGATATAGTTGTTGGCACCTCCTTAGTGGTTGTATCTACCATTGCATACTGTGGTGCATTTGTCAGATGTGCCTTCATCATTAAGTGCATTGGAGCAACCAGAGGCTGCCTCAACTAGCAAAGGAAAAGGCAAGATGACTGCAATGTTGCCATCTGCACCAGCATAGGAGAGTAGCACTCCTTCATCAACTGCTTGGAAGACAGTTGAGCAATGCTTCTCTGTGAAGGAAAAGAGCAAGGGCAAAGCAAAAGAGCCCAAGCTTTTAACTGCTGTGGATGAGCAAATTGCTCACCTCCTCCAGCAGCTTCACAAAGCTGGAGTTCTAGAGGACATTGGTGCTGACATTCTCAACAACTCTGTAGTGCAGCTAGCACTAGCCCAGGTTCTGAATGAACTTGATACTGTTTGAAATCAAAGAAATGAGGCCTGGGCAGACTTCTTCCATTTAGCATTGGAGAAGGAAAATGTATAGCCTCCTCTTCTAACCCCTCAGAGGCAAAAAAGGCTTGTACTGAGCCTTCTGTGTTTGTCAAGGGATCCTTGACTCAGAGGGCACCACTCATGCTCTATAATGATGTGGTGCCTGCTGGTGATGATCAGAGGATAGACAAGCACCCCAATTTCAAGGCAGTGTTGTTTACTGCTGGGCCATTGAAGCTAGTGGTGGCTCAAGTGAAGCCACCAAAACCAGCAGCAACTAGGGAGGGATCATCAAGGCTCTCCACAAAATGGGCTGGCACTGCAAAGTCAGCTGTTGTGTAAACAGGGGCACATGACTCTATAGTTGTCACCACCTCAATTGCCTTTCCAGCAAATGTTCCTCAGGGAGCAGAAGCTGGCATAGTTGAGGTCCTCAAATCCAGGACCTGTCACAACCCATTCCCAGAAGCCTAGACCTTGTTTCTAGCCACTCTTGCTCCCCCATAGTTCATTCCCATTCCTCTCTTTGACTTCTCCAACCTTCACCCACCAATGGCACCCACTCCAGGTAACTCTGACACTTCTCTGGCAAACTACAATGGCCTCCTGGCTAACTCTGACACCTTTCCTACAGCTGTCAATGCTTTCCCTAACTCTCCTGAGCCCCTGGGACTCTCCCCCACTGTTCCTGACTCTGGCGTGCATTATCAACTCATCTCCTTAGTCTGCCCAACCAACCCTAGAGCATTACAACAACTCTGGAACAGCCTGCATCCTCAACTGATCCCATCAGAATATCACTGCAGCCCATCTCCTGATCACAGCCAATACCCATTGACTCTGTGTGGCTCCATTGAGCCCCACTGCCACACTCACTGTCCTCCAGAGCTCTCCAGTAGTCAGTATATAAGTTGTAGAGTAGCACCACGTACTCTAGTCTTGATATTACCTACCTACCTATTGCTTAACATTACCTATGGTCTGATTGTTTCTGTCTCATGTTTTGTGTTCTGTGTTATGTTTCCTTTCCTCTCAGTCTCCTGGTCTTATCTCATTTCTATTTCCATTATTGTTCTTGTTATTGTTTTGTACCTCTGCCTGAATCTATTTTTATTCTCATCTCAATCTTGTCTTGATTCTGTCTCATCTCATTTGACTCCATTTTCATTATTGTGTTCAAGTCCTTTCAACCCTAACACCTTTGCAAACTCTGCACTTACAATTACAAACTCAAACAATCTTTAAACCAACTCTGGACCTCACTATTCACTTGGCCCTGAAACCCATCAACATCCCTTGATCCTCATCAAGCTCCAGCTCTGCTCCCATTACTCATGTAGCTTCTGCTTACCCTGCACCTTCAATACTTGCTTCTGGACTTGTACCTGCCACTTCATCAAGCCTGACCCTTCCCCTGCAACTTGTCTTAGACTTCTCCAGACCACCCCAGACTTGTTCAGATCACTCCCCCTTGCTTACCCTCACAAGTCCTCAATGTCTAGACCTTCTCCAAATGCCCAGTTATCAGTGTAGGACATCATGTCCACCTAGTAAGGATTTGTCCAGTGTAGCTAAGCCCCTGTAGTCAGCAGAACCTAAGTTGGACCTCAAGAGTCTGAATAATACAGTGCCTGGCTGCCTACCAGATGGCTGGGAGACCACATTGGTTTATGGGCACTTTGAGTGCCAGAATGACTTCAGGGTATTATCCACCCCAACTTCTACTGGTTGCCAATGAACAATGCAGTTTTTGTTGGTGACAAAGTAGTCTTTGCCTGCTCCACCAAGATGGCAGGGATATCTCACATATTCCCATGCTATGAATTACTGTACCAATGGGCTCCTCAAGGAATGCCCATGAATTCTGAGCAGATCTGGCTGATTCTGAAGCTCATTTGGTAAGGCAGATCAAAGATTATCATGAGGGAGCAGATTCATGCTGCTCTTCTCCTTCAGGAGTCCCATCAGATCTCCTTCTATATGGCTCCAGATTTAAAAGATCACACTATGCAGTGGATCATGGAGCTGACCCCAGCAGAGTTAGAATCATCTCTGTCCAGAGGGGACCATCATTGGATACTGGTTCCCTTACCTTTACATTTGTTGCCCATGCTTGGCTGCACAGATAAAAATATGGGGGAGCAGGACTTAATCAAGTCCCAATCAGCCATTACTTTGACATTGATGCATGAGCAGTACATCCTGCACCATGGCCACCCAGGTTCACAGAATCTGTACTCAGGCATAGCCATTGATGCCTCATTGCACATAGACTGACATTCAGTCTTTGGTTACATTTTAGGTTGAGCACTGGCCCCAACTACTCTGCATGCACAAATGGCCTATATGAGGCTATTTGCTATGGTGGTTGCTCAGCCATGTCTCTATCAAGAGGCATTCAACACTTACCAATCCAGTGTAGGGTAGTTTAACCCAATTACATCCTACACTTTCACTCTGCATTGGCTGCAAGTGCTGCCAATGCAAATTGACAATTTGAGTGAGATGGAGGTGATACGTCACCTTCTGGCCAACTGTGTGCCTCCCTCCTGGGTGAATCATGCATATACCTATGGCATATGCTTCCTTGATCACCATTGGTCTGGGAGTGCAATTCATGTGAACTTGTTTATGCAAGTCAACAATAAACACCATCATTGACTCCAAACCATTGGGGTGCCCCCTGTAGCACAGGGGTACAATGGGTGGTATGTCCCCACCACTGATGACCAGGAGCACTTCTGTATGCTTCTCCAAATCCATGAGAGCAGAGGCCACTCCCCTCTTGACACAGCTGAATGGCTGTGCTATGGTGAGGAGGGTATCTTTACTCACCTCTTGCACTGACCAGCAGATGTGGTGAGAGCTACACTG
The DNA here is from genome assembly GCA_018296165.2 of Termitomyces sp. T153. Taxonomy (NCBI): domain Eukaryota; kingdom Fungi; phylum Basidiomycota; class Agaricomycetes; order Agaricales; family Lyophyllaceae; genus Termitomyces; species Termitomyces sp. T153. The sequence continues at coordinate 3,061 of JACKQL020000295.1, read as the reverse complement.
GCAGCCACAGAGGAGCTATCATCAGTGGCTCCTTCTGCAAGTGCAGCCCCAACTGAGGAGGGGCCTTCATTGTCAGTGGCTGCAGTGACCACCAACCCAGCATTAAGCTCTGGTGCCTCCTCAGAGGACACACTCTCAGAGGAGTCCATGGAATTGGACTACATTGATGATTCTGCATTGACCATGATTGCCCAACCAGCAATGACTCCACAAGTTGTCCCCAGCCCAACAGAAGTGGTGGTAGCAACTAACATTGCTACTCTTACTGCCTCTGAGGCTGGATCCAGTGGCTTCGATGATATGGCTAATACTGTATTGGAGCACTGGGCAGACATTGTGAGAAACAAGGAAGTGGAGGCCTTGAAGATGGATGAACAAGCAGAGTGAGCTGCTATTGGAGCTCACAGAGGAAGATAAATACACCCAGGCACTAGGAGCCCACATTCTGCACTCAGTGCAGTTGGACAGCACACTGAGATATATTATGTCCAGGTAGGATTGTATGGCCCTACCAAAGTTATAACATAGGAATTTGTGATTGAATTCCAGTGCACACTCTTGGGTGGGATGCTGTATCCCACCCCTTTCTATCATTACTTCATTTTGTTTTGGTTGAAGTGAGTCCATTGACAGACTCAAAAGGAGGGTATGTAATGGAGTGGCCATTACTATCTTACTGTGCATTACTCTTATTAATTATTTAACTTTATGGATAGCATCACATGATGCTATCCCTAAAACTACTATACTTTTACTTATGTAAGGCAGTGCCTTACTTCATACTTTGTAGACAGAACTAATGACTGGTTTTGACTTATGGAGTGTGAACCATAAGCTGCATGAACCATAACAGAAACATTACAAGGAGACTAAACACCTTGCTGACATGGAGGAACTGTCAAATGATACCATGACACCAGACATCAACAACAAACCATGAACTTGGACTAAGGCAAAACAGTCAGCAGATGAGGATGCATGGACAAAAGCTTACTACAACAAACTCCATTCTCCCTGCAACATGGGTGTCTATGAAATTGTTAAATGATCCAGGCTATAAAGTCAGTTTGTTAATTCAATGGCCTGTAATCACAGTGTAGCCTTGATACATACTGGACTGTGACTATAGTGTCATGTCAATGCCAAAGCACCACTTGTACTTCCCCAACTCTCTCATATAAGTAATGAGAGAGGGTTCTATATATAGTCAAATGGCCTTTGCCCTGCCAACTTTGATTCAGATCACATGATGTATTATTCAGCTTCTTGCACATTCTAGATTGTTCAACATATAATTCAAACATTCAATTGCTTGAAATACATGTCAACCTTGCTCTGACAATCTCTGCAAAAAACTTTGATCACATATTGTGGTGTCCTTCTTGTTCCTTGTAACTCTGCCCTTACAACACTCTGTCTTCACCACTGTTCACTACTGTTTGTATATACTACACTCACTCTTTATAGTGTTCAGTCTATACTGTTTGTATTTATTACTCTCAGTCTATACAACATTCAGTCTATATGACATTCTGTCTTTATGACAATCTGTCTTGGCAACAACTCTGTCTTTGCAACCACTCTTACAGAGATTATCTTACATCATTTGCTCATATTATTTTATGTATCCCTTAACTAAATTACCATGTTGTAACCATAGGCTTTTGCATGAGAAATACTGCCCTCCTATTAATGTTGCTGACAACTATCCAAATTCCCTCAAGTCATATATTTATCTGATGCCCACTCTGATGCCCACAGCTTTTTGAGATGATCCCTTGTCCTAGATACCAAGTTCCAAGGTACACACACCAAGGTAAGCTTTGCTGATGATTGTTTTGAGAACTGTCCTTATGAACAACACAGATTCCAACATGTTGTATCCAATCAACAACAGACTTCATAGTGCCATAACTGTTCACATCATTAACATTGTACACAATGGCTGTGCTGGGACTCACACAGCTAACATTTCACCTGATGACAGAAGTAACACTCAGATTGACAAGGAGTTTGTCCCAGTCATCTTGGCATTCATTGCAAAAGAGGTGGAGATACTGCTCCAACTCCTGGTTTACATGTTCTGTCTGGCCATCAGACTATGGGTGGTAGGTGGTAGTGGTGTAGAGACAATCCTTAACTTTTTTCTCATGCAACTAAGTCCCACAGGGGGAAAAATTGGTTCAGGTCCTGATGTGCTCTCAGGTACATCTATTGTTTGGGCTACTGGAGCAAGCTCATCATTCAGTAAGTTGTGGGGAGTGTTTGTTTGAGGGCCTAGTGTATGACACAGGCAAGGTACTGGTACCAATTCAGAAGCACAGCAACCAACTTGTTGCAAAAGTTACTGACCTCAAATTGTAACCAGTAATGGACCTTTTGAAGATGATCATTGTTTGTGCAACTTGTCTATCATATGGACATATTATGAAAATGTATAGTATTTGTGTCCATGTTCAAGTACATACAGCACAGCTGAATATGTTTGATGTTATCAGTTGTATTATTCTGCTTAATGAGTTGGGGGACTGGTGCTTGTCACTGCTAGGATACAGCATATTTGTGATCTAAAAAGTACTGTAACCACAGTACCATGTGCCTGCCAAACTCCAGCTAAATATTCTGCCAATTGGCAGAACTGAAGCTGTGACCATGATCCCAAAAGCAATCATTATTACAACCATAACCAGTTCACCATATAACCTTGATAATATCATGAAATTATTGCAATAAGGGGAGGCAAGCTCTCCTTGAAAATGACCCTGGAACTCTAAGCATATTAACAAAACCTTATAACCAAACCTTTAACTGCCTGACCAGTACTCTAACTGAACCCTAACCAGGCTAACACCCTCTGGGTACATAGGCCTGGTATGTTAGCAACTAGCACTCAGCCTGTTAGTTCAGTGGTTCTATTGTGACTTTTTCAGAACTTATGCCTTTCATTTGGAAGGTTATTGGTTCACTTCCCTTTGGTTGACTTGTTTTTGTCTGGTTCAACATTTGATGTTGTTGACTTTATCACAGGGGATTGGCTTAACAAGCAACCCTGTAATCACAG